>JAVTVY010051447.1:0-25956 GCA_036873755.1 Hanleya hanleyi | reverse complement strand
TCACACTCACTCTCACTTACTCACTCACTCACTCACCACTCACTCACTCACACTCACATGTGTGGGGCGCGCCCTCAGCCAATCAGAAGCGAGTATTTTGACTCGGTGCATTATAGGACATATCCAAGATGGCGGCGTCTGCCTTCTGGTTCAAGATGGCGACACGTCCGGTGTCGAAAACTGACCATTTGTCGGAATGTGGTCATCTGGTGTCGAAAACTGGACCTTGTATGCCTGTACCCTATAGCCCAGCGTCCAATATATATATGGAATGATGAGGGACACGACTTAATCTCTATATGTACAGACACCACCACACACCAATAATACCACCACACACACACACACACACACACATACCACCAACACCACCACCAACGCCAGCACCAACGCCACCAACGACACCACCAACGCCACCATCAACGCCACCAACGCCACCACCAACGCCACCACCAACGCCACCAACGCCACCACCGGGCGTGGTAGCTCCCGTGTGGCAGAGCTCTTGGATCGGAGCTCTCGGAGCTCAAAGCTTGCGGCGCTCGGAAATGACGTCATCGCAGGCATGCGCGTGGACATGTGCTGCACCCTCGGAGCTCCGGAGCTCTTGGAGCTCGGAGCTCCGGAGCTCTTGACCCTGCGCTACTCGGAAGTGACGTCATCGTACGCAGGCACACACACACACTTGCGCGGTGCACCCTGTACCCTATAGCCCGTAGGGCACAGGGTACACTAGGGTGTGGGTGCACCAGGTATGTGTGTGTGTGTGCCTGCGTACGATGACGTCACTTTCGAGTAGCGCAGGTTCAAGAGCTCCGGAGCTCCGAGCTCCGAGTTCCAAGAGCTCCGGAGCTCCGAGCTCCAAGAGCTTCGGAGCTCCGAGGGTGCAGCACAGGTACACGCGCATGCCTGCGATGACGTCATTTCCGAGCGCCGCAAGCTTTGAGCTCCGAGAGCTCCGATCCAAGAGCTCTGCCACACGGGAGCTACCACGCCCGGTGGTGGCGTTGGTGGTGGCGTTGGTGGCGTTGGTGGTGGCGTTGGTGGTGGTGTTGGTGGTATGTGTGTGTGTGTGTGTGTGTGTGTGGTGGTGGTATTATTGGTGTGTGGTGGTGTCTGTACATATAGAGATTAAGTCGTGTCCCTAATCATTCCATATATATATTGGACGCTGGGCTATAGGGTACAGGCATACAAGGTCCAGTTTTCGACACCAGATGACCACATTCCGACAAAATGGTCAGTTTTCGACACCGGACGTGCCGCCATCTTGAACCAGAAGGTAGACGCCGCCATCTTGGATATGTCCTATAATGCACCGAGTCAAAATACTCGCTTCTGATTGGCTGAGGGCGCGCCCCAAACATGTGAGTGTGAGTGAGTGAGTGGTGAGTGAGTGAGTGAGTGAGTAAGTGAGAGTGAGAGTGAGTGAATGAGTGAGTGAGTGAGTGAGGCGTCTCCAACGCCCGTCTTAACGCATGGACGCACTAACGACGGTGAGTGAGTGAGTGAGTGAGTGTGAGTGAGTGAGTGAGTGAGTGTGCGTGAGTGAGTGAGTGAGTGAGTGAGTGAGTGAGGCGTCCCCAACGCCCGTCTTAACGCATGGACGCACTAACGACGGTGAGTGAGTGCGTGGGTGAGTGAGTGAGTGAGTGAGAGAGAGAGAGAGAGAGAGAGAGAGAGAGAGTGAGAGTGAGAGAGAGACTTCTTGAATTGTAAACAAACCCAACGCGGCTCCCCCAGCGTGGGTATGTTATGATGGAGGGGAAAATAAACTATATGAAAAAACTTGTTGTTGTTCTCTCATCCTTGTTGTTGTTGTTGTTGTTCTCATCTATCTACATCATGGCGTCAAGGCGTTATGTTAGGGTGTACCAACGAACGTTGACGGGTGTCACTGCATTTCCAATGAATTAGTGACAATTCCATAAAAATCGGAGCTTTTGGGCTAATTCACCAGGGCGTTGAAGCGTTGAGCTTGGCGTTGGCGGCCGTTGCTCACAATTCCCTGTCTGCGCATGCGCAGAATGTGACAACGCGCGAGCCACTAGTCCAGTCAAATGCCCCCTCACGTGTGCTTCACATTGATACCTCCATAGGACCAATAGTGACCCACCTCGGCCCCAAAACGTCTATTTCCATACCCTTTTCCCACAATTCTCTGTCTGCGCATGCGCAGAATATTCAACACGGACGACACACTAGTCCAGGTAGATGCTCCCTCACATAGGCTTTACATTGATACCTCACTCAACTCCATTGGCCCAATGGTGGCCCACCTAGACCCCAAAACGTGTATTTCCATACGCTTGGTCTACTGCACATGCGCAGAATGACATCAGTTCCACGTGATACTAATCCAGGCAGATGCTCCTCCACATAGGCTTCACATGGATACCTCATACGACTCCATCGGACGACTAGTGGCCCACCTAAACCCCAAAACGTCTATGTCCATACCCTTTTCCCACAATTCCCTGTCTGCGCATGCGCCGAATGGTGAAAACGCTCGAGCCACTAGCCCAGGTGGATGCCCCCTCACATAGGCTACACATTGATACCTCACTCGACCCAATCGGCCCACTAGGGGCTACCCTAGATCCCAAAACGCCTATTTCCATACCCTTTTCCCACAATTGCGCAGACTGGTGACCACGCCCAAGCCACTAGCCCAGGCAGATGCCCCCTCATGTGTGCTTCACATGGATACCTCATACGACTCCATCGGCCCATTAGGGGCTCCCCTAGAGCCCAAAACGTGTATTTCCATAGCCTTTTCCCACAATTCCCTGTTTGCGCATGCGCAGACTGGTGACAACGCCCGAATCCCTAATCCAGTCAGATGCTCTCTCATGTGTGCTTCACATGAATACCTCACTCGACCCAATCGGCCCACTAGGGGCTCCCCTAGATCCCAAAACGTGTATTTCCATACCCTTTTCCCATAATTCTCTGTCTGCGCATGCGCAGACTGGTGACAACACCCAAACCCCTAGACCAGTCAGATGCCCCCTCATGTGTGCTTCACATGAATACCTCACTCGACCCAATCGGCCCATTACGGGCTCCCCTAGAGCCCAAAACGTGTATTTCCATAGCCTTTTCCCATAATTCCCTGTCTGCGCATGCGCAGACTGGTGACAACACCCAAACCCCTAGACCAGTCAGATGCCCCTTCATGAATGCTTCACTTTGATACCTCATACAACTCAATCGGCCCATTACGGGCTCCCCTAGACCCTAAAACGTCTATTTCCATACCCTTGAGCCACCGCGCATGCGCAGCATGCCGCTATTTCAACCCCGCACCCAGCCCAACCGATGCCCCCTCCCCTAAGCTTCACTTTGATACCTCACTCGACCCCATCGGACCATGCAGCGTATTTGAATTCTGGGGACTACTTTTTCTCCGCGGAGGCGACCGCATTACCGCCAGATATGACCTCATCCCCGCGGAGGAATACACAGGTCAAAGGTTAACCGAACTATAGTCGTCAATACTTGGCACACAGCCAAGGATGATGCAATCCAGTACATGTCCGGCCATGCCTTGAACTGGTGGCGCCCCCTGTCGGATTCTTTCGGGAAATCACGAGTTACCCCACAAGTTTAAGTGCAAAGGGGTGAATGTGACTTTAAATCACGGGATACTACTACTTTGCTACTCCTGCTAAATATCACTGCAAACATTAGTATAGGCGGAGACAGTGATTATATAAAAAACAGATGTTGGTTTTGTTCATATAAGCAGATATTAAGTGAAGTTCATAGCCTGGCTTTTATATCCAATGATGTACAGATGAACATGTAGACATGCCAGGCTATTTAGATAACTTCTCTTATTGAATCATGCTGGAAATTGTATATACAGAATCAGCAGCATTTTTCTTAGTTTTTATTGCTATAAGCGAAGAGGAGATAATGATGCATCCTGTCTTAATGTAAAATATAAGATGTGTTCTGCAGATCATCTATATTTGATAAAAATTGTATATATTAGATAATCACCATAGATCGGTACTTATCAATTATATAATTGACTGCGATCGTTTCCAGTGTATGCTATACAGTATATATGTCCATGTTCCACTTTGGGGGGCGTGCAATTTTCTAGCGAGAGCCCAATTTCATATAGCGTTTGCATGTTGAGTTCAAGTAACAGGATGTTTGACCGAACGGTGACTGTCCCTGGCCGCTGATAGTTTCCTGAGGTTAAATCTGAGATCCGTTTAGAGTCTGGTAGCGAGATCTCGCAGCAGTGCCTACACGTGTGACTTTTCTTCAAAATTCCTGATTTCTTTTTTGGCGGGGAAAATTGGACAAAAACTATTTTATTTCACATGAGGTTATTATTTACTAATTAACATGCAGTTTCTGCGAAAACACATAAATAATAAATGCGACAAATTTGACCGAAAAATCGACCCAAAATTGCCTTTTTTTGTGTGCAAATGACGTCACTGTAACGTCATCACAGGGACCATCTTGGATTTTTGTACCTTTTCTGCAGTCAGATATTTATTTAAGGGTATATTGTGGTAAGTTTCAGCCCTCAGTTCAAGGGATAAGATAGATATTTAAAACGGGAAATGATCCCCCCCACCCCCGCGGCCTGAGCAGGTCCCAAAAGCCCAGGCTAGATAGGGTTAAGATCGATCATAACCAGAACGGCTTTCTACATAACTAACAACGAGTATTTGGTATCAAATTCATTCTGCTAATGGGCGATCATTCACAATAGCTATGTAATGTTTACAAAGAGGAATGAAATGTGATTTCGCTTTCAAATCATCGTTTTTGCGAAGAATAGACTATACCACGAACCTGTTATTATAAAATCTTGAGACTGAATACATGAAATTAATCTGAGTCTACTACATATTGTTGTATCTTATGCTAATAGAACAATTTCTTTGTAGCTTATATTTCCTACCTTCTTTTTCTGTATCGTTTATTAGAGAAAATATTTATTGCCCCAAAATGCTGACACATTTCAGGTAGGCTTTGCTTGGAATATGATTTTAAATTTGATAAAGAATCTAAAAAATCATTTTTCTAAACTCTTTGGATCCTACAGAGGTGACAGTCGTTCAAGCGTTCTGTAACCTAGGATTAGAGACAACGTAACATACCCATTGACCGGAGTGACAAACCAACTAACGGCAGTGATTAATGGCCCGTGTTCTCGTTGTTTGTAACAAACTTACCTGACATCCAGTTGCTTTCGCTGCTGCCTCTAAACAAGCAATCAACTTCGCTTTTAGCTGTGTAAGTTCCTTCATACTGGGGGCTCTGATTTCATATTCTAAATCCGCCACTTCTGGTATTATATTTGGCTTGGCACCGCCATTTGTAATCACACCTGCAAAGTGGAGGCTCAAAAGTTATCCCGGGTGTAGCGAGGCAAGTGTGTGACGGTGCTAAAAAATTGTGTTATTTAAAGCCCCGAATCACACGAGCTATATATCTCATGTGCCTATTAACCCTATCTGGCATGGGCTTTTAGGCCTGGTAGGGTTAAGAGATACCGCTGCTTTATTAGCCAACTAGTGACGTACACACCCGCGCCTGTTACACGCTACTTCGGATTTCGTATTAATGTGATATACTGGCCAATGCTTGAGAAACACACGACATCGGGTTGCAAGAGTGATATTTTCTCCTTTGCATATATGAAATGACGTGACATACATTCTAAGAACGGATCAGAATCTTCTCGCACACAAGGGCATCGTAGACGCATCACTTTCCGCGAACAAGATAGCATCGTCCCGCAAACCGTTTTCTATGGTTTGTTTGGTTCTCTATGAGCGGCGAGAAGAATATCATTGTTAGGTTTGGTTTGGTTTGGGTTGATTGGGCACTCCATCGTATTACAATGAGCACAGGTTACAGCGCAGTCAGCACATACTCAATCTAGGTAAACCAAGATGGTAAACAGGGGAATATTCCGTGATATTATATCTGAGTTTACTGAGACTGGCACATACTGTGAATACAATAAGGTATGACGTCATATTTTCAGCTCGTTGGTACTTTTCGATCACGAATTACATTGAAAATGAAAGAAATTCTATCTCTATGAGGACCATTTTGTTTTAGGGCTCTTTGATCTTATCAATAAGCGATTGTTTGAGTATTTCTGGATGTTTTCGGGTGTTATGAGAATGGCAGATGGATTAAAAACCCTTAAACACTCAGAGTTGACACGCTGTATGGCCTTACAGATAAAATTGATTGAAATTCGATATATTCTGTATTCTTATGTCGAGCGTATTGGAACCCCCCCCACCTAGCGGCTGTTCCCCTTCGTCTTGTTTTGCGAGGTGTGCAGGAGCTCATTTTAGAGATAATTTCCCAAGAAAAAAAAATAACATAAAAAATACCATGAATTCGCCATGTTGGCTTGAGCTGTTGGCGCATTACAGCGACGTTTTGGTAACACAGCACTGCGGCATCTAGCGCGTTCACTCCTTCCCATGGAAACGCAGAGGCATGGGACGCCTTCCCCAGATATCGGATATTGATTCTGAAATAATAAGTGTGAAAATTAGAGGCAAGAACAAGCTAATACTTAGACCTATATTTCTCACCTGATCTCTCTTCCGTTGTATGCGATTCAAATTTATCGGATGACAAAATTACTGGTCCATACTTACCTTCGTTTTCAGCAAATGAATTAACTGCCGGATCGATAACGTCAGAGTGCGCTTGTCCGAAATGATTTCCCTTCGGTGGGTAAGAGGAAGGATGGCGGAGATGGGAAGAAGAGGAATTGAAGGAGTGGGAGGGGGATGAGAGGGGAACGGCGGGTGAAGAGGGAAATGATGCATACAATATCTTACGTGTTTGTGGCCAGGCAATCAAATGCGATGGAATCAGCATCGAAGGGGTGAGCCATTAGAGCTATATCCAGCGATTTGAAGACTCCAGCATTTATCAAGTCTATCTTTCCATCACCGTATTCTTCCGCAGGTGTGCCCACAACTGTAATCTTATAAGATAAAAGAGACTGACAAAATTGAACGGGATAGATAATTCATTTCTACTGGATATACTGATAATTCGCAATAGCATGATAATAGTCGAGAACGATTTCAAACTTTGACGGATAAAATATGTCTGGCGAAGTGGCTTGAATCCATGAATATTTCCCGTAAATTCATGAATTTACAAAGGAGTTATTTTGATTTTTCACCCGCAATCTACATGTATTAGAAACATTGCAGCGTTTGCCCTATCATCAATCTAGTCAAAATTCATGAAACTTCAGTGCTGAACCGCCACACATGCATGGCTCTTGAAGAAGTGATAAGCCTAAAGTTTGTTTCAAGATTGCTACCGTTCATTTTCCTCGTGCATTCTGCGTCAAAAGTCAATTATCGGCCTGGCGTGCTTGTCACACTGTTCAAAAGTTACAAAAAGACGAAATACTATCCCATTGTGTTAGATACGTAGACTCCAATATGTTTTGACGTGTATTTTGCGCAAGATATGGTCAAGACCATAGTGGTTTCATACAGGGTTGTTGAAAAGCTCAGATTTGTTCATCACGAATGTGGAGGTGTATTGACCACAGTATACAGACCAGAGCTGCACAAGGATTTGACTGATCACATGTGAGGGATTAACTCAGAAACTCTAGCTGTGATAGGTGAATATAGGGTAAGGGGGCGTGGCTTTCCTATCACAGCTCAGAGCGGACGTAGGTTAAATCTTGGCGATAAAATCTTGTGTTCCGAAAAGTGCCTTTTCGCAATCTTTCGTTGAAGAAAATAATGAAACGGGGGAGAAAAAATATGCCAATTTGATACAGCTTGACCGACCTGAGATTCTTTGACCATGTACCATCTTTCATGACTGTGATCAAATGTGTGGGAAAAAACATTGACTGATTGTCCCGCTTTGGTGCGTTTCTGACATGTTGTAAGAATATGACCTACGCTATTTTTATCTTGTGACCTTTCTGATGACGTGAATAAACACGGGGTCGCTATTGGTTTATAACCTGCAAGGATCGATTTCTGGTGCCGTGAGCAAAGAGGTGAACCACATTCTGCGCATGTCCCTGTCAACTGGAGAAAGAGACCGGAGAAAAACACAACGGTTTTGTTGACAAAATCCGCGTTTGAAGGCAGATTCATAGCGCTGGAGATGCCAAATCTTATTATTTATTTGATAAAATGCTTTTCGTGCGTCTGTCTCAATTCCCCACGCCGTGTGCAGTGAAAGATCTCGAGCGACTGACGTCTTTCCATTCGGGACCGATCAGTGATTCGGGCTAAGAGGTCCGATTCAGCAACAACAACCAAAATAAATAGACTCCTTAGCCGATGTTTTCGGGCTAGTGAGGGATGTACAACACTTCCGTTGATATTGTGAAGTTATACCCGTATTATAATGCCACTACGGTGCGTTTGAGGAGTTTGTGTTAACTAAACATCATGTCATGGATTCGAGCAACGCTTAATGATAATTATGCGCGCCATAATGTAGAAGCACAGGAACACAAATATGCACCCGCACCATGTCGTTTTACGTCGATACGCAACATAAATACGACAGGACATTGATCACAACGCGTCAGGAAACAGTTGTCAAATTCGAAAGACAACCATTGTTATTTGTCCACGAGAAACGTGCAGTCGATTAGCATTCGTGTTCCCTGGAGTTTGCCCAGATTAATGACGGAGCAATTGCATTTTCACGCTGTTCCAATGCACGCAGACTGTGGATCAAAGCTGAACAGAATAAAGAATTCAAGATGGTCAAGAAAAAGGATGTTTTTACCTCCAAACTGGAGAGCCCCCATTTCCCGGACCTAGTTATGAGAGTCCAACCTAGCCTCCGGGAGATACGAACATTAATCATGGCGGAACATAAATAATGCACGATATTATAGGTTATTGGAATTGAATTACCGTGTTAACGGGTACATGTAGGTTTCATATATCTCTGCTAAAATAAATAACTTTTTCTCTCAAATTTCATATCCACCAATGAACATAAGCTATAGCATATTTTAACAGTTTGGTGTATTAAAGTCTGTCCATTTTCTTGAGAGAGAGAGAGAAAAAAAGAAATCCTTCGTATATTCACGTGTGTATAGAACACTATTAACAGACTTAATCATATTCGCCAGAAATGTGTTTAGCCGTCAAATGATGATTCGATTCTCAGTGCGCCAACCAGTTTTAGGAGACTGTATCATCGCATTTTATATAATAATCTTCTTTGTGGTGTCCATAGAACTCTTAACATGCGAGTTCGCGTTTATTCAATGAAGTTTGCATACCGTAAACTCAAATCTAAATCTACACCGCCGATAATGCGGTTTGACGCATCATCCGAGCTTGAAGTCCAATTCATTGCAATCTGGACTACGTCCCATTAAAGTAGAGAGCAGAACATGATTATGAAAATTGTAAGCTCAAATAGCAAATTGTATGCGGTACCATGTCATTTGGGTAGCCATTCGAGAAAATATATACTCTAGTTACATGTATCAATCTTCTCGTTCCGTTTAGGTATAAATGTAGATATTCTTCACAAAAGTATGCATTTTGCCAGTAATAACTATGTGTACGTCACGGTAAGTACTTACGACCAATAATGGAACGAACCCAATATCCAAAACCTGAACAACATGTGTTTTAATACGAACATCATTGTCCAAAAGAATGTGTGATGGTTACCCGAGAATAACTCCCTCGGACGTGACGGTAGTGAACATGATTTTCGTTTGAAAGTGAAACGGCTGAAAGTTATTGTTACGTGCTGTAAAAATGCTGAAGTTTCATATCATGCAAAATCGTGATTGTCAATTGCTCTAAACTGGATTTATTCAAGTTTGAAAACGGTCGAATGTGCTCTTTCGACATTTTAGGGACATTTTCTGAAGGGAATCCCCTTCATATATAAAATATGACACCTCAAACCAAAACAATTTGTGTGTATTTCTTATCACAATGCTTATTGTTACAATCGGTTGAAATATCATTCTGGTTTGAGTTGTCATATTTCATCAAAATTAAAAATTGTTCAAATGCTTCGCTTGTATTCTACCAGAAACGTTATGTGAGCAAGTAAACAATGCATTTTAAGTAGACGTCGTCGTAGTCCGGTTGTTAGGCTGCTCGCTTTCAAAAACACTGTGGTAGCCAGTTTGTTGAGCTAGGAGTTCGATTCACATTTTGGATCAGAAAAATTTTCTTCCTATTTTCTTATTCTCTCTTTCTAATATTTAACGTTTGGATTTATTTATGTTATGTGAAACAATCTTCAGTGATATTCAGTTAATAAAATATAGATATAACTGTCTATAAACATTACTGCATTTACTGCTACAACTCGACCCTTATTTGCAGCACACTCATGTCCAATCACCGTGACTGAATGGGTTTATTTTCATGGGTCAGCAATATTTCCCGTATAAAAAACGAGGGAATCTTCAGATGTATTTTCCAGAACTGTTCTCTTTATATTTAAAAATCATTATAGTTCTCACTATGAACAGTAAAGTACCATTTAACAAGTCGAAGTGCGAGTGTTGTCACAAGAATACGCGTTCAGGCCAGACCAGGAAAATATCTGGTTCACAGAGTGAGTAAAACGCAGGAGGGAGTATTATGCCCTCAATGTAGGGCTATATACTATGTAGATTTGAAATCTGCGAATGCTGAGACCATCGAAGCGCCTACAGCCGTAGCCGGACCAGCCCGAGGCGGGGTCAAGTTCCCGTTGTATCATACTACCAGATATTCTTCGGCAAGTTCGATTTGCAACATTACAATGACGTAGCAATAATTTCACATAATCGCGAATCATTTAACTAAAAGACGGTTGCGAGTTAATATATGATACATTGAGTAATAACTTATCCTTGTTATTGTTTGAAAATGGGGTAAAAATGGAATTTCGACCGAAACGAATAATTCTGTACGACTGGCCTACAAAAATTTTCGAGGAAACCTGTTCATTCAAAAATAGAAGGTACCAAAATAGCACAGAGTCGGCTGTGCATTTGACGTCATAAAGGGCAGCTGACCCGGTCTGGACAATAGATATACACACGCCAGTGTCCGAGGGAGTTATTCTCGGGTAACCATCACACATTCTTTGAACACAAAGACTTCTGCAAGCGCTAACACATGGTGCTCATATTCGGACACACGTTGTTTGGGTTTGGAACATCTGTCTACTCGGACAGCACATCAAACTTGGAACAACGTTCATACTAGGTATCACGCAAAGTTCGCTCATTGGACACATATTTACTAGTTTAACAATACTGGTCATGGGGAAAAATTAGCATATAATATTTCATAATTTTATTAACAATCGGTAGATTATAATACGATAATATTTACTACGGCAGCAAATGGGACCTGTGAGAGTTTTGTGAGTAAAGCAGGACACCTGTTCAGATGTATGCGGAGAACCCCAAATAACCAGAAAGAACTTGTTGGCACTAAAATTCCGGTAGAACGACCATATTTACTCAGGCCCGGGTGTAGGAAAAAACAACCCCTCCCCTTAAATTCAAGATGAACCCCAAATAACCAGAAAGAACTTGTTGGCACTAAAATTCCGGTAGAACGACCATATTTACTCAGGCCCGGGTGTCGGACAAAACAACCCCTCCCCTTAAATTCAAACCGAGCAGGACTTGGCTTTCTGAGACCTATCCAGGCCCAGCGGCGGGGAAGGTGGGGAGGGGGGGGGGGGGGACATTAAGGCCCCCTGTAAATATCTTTGTAAATATACCATTGGTTTTAAGTTTGCCGCAAAATCCAAGGTGGCCGTTCTCATGACGTCACAGCTAGTTTACGTCATTTTCCCAGAAGGCATATTGACCGATATCAAAAGACTATAATTGTGTTTTTTATATGACCCAGACTTCTCGTTACCTTCTCGTTATGTTGGTGAAAGCAATTAAAATATAACAGATAGTAGACATTTTGTTTTGCTCTTCACGATCTCTGTAGTCTGCTTCAGTGATAATGTAAACCGACGGCCAATCCAACGGCTATTTCCATTGGCGGAGAAGAAGCACACGTCACGCCCAGTCAATATCACATTTATAAACCCGCTTTGAAGTCAATATGGAAAATTAGCGACGGCCACTGGTCCAATGGGGAATGAGTAAAACATACAGTCATATAATAAACTCAAAATCCATTTTTGGTCGCTTTTTTGATCAAATTTTTCCATTTTTTAACTTTGTTGAAGTTCTACATCTTGGCCATCTTGGAAATAATTTCTAGTGGGTCTTTAGCAAAGTTTAATCAGCCGTTTAAGTAGTTCTACTATACATATGAGAAATTTCATGCTTTTCCCTCAAACTGCAGAATTCCCCGGATTTTATGCGCTAGATTGCTGTTCCCTGTCCTCAACCGTACACGTCAGTTTACCTTTCCATGCCATCTCCCATCTTTTTCTTTGGCCACAGCCAAGGCCTGCTGAAGTCCCACAGCCGCGGCAACCCCCAACTCGGCGATAAGATTGTGACCACAGGCATGTCCTATTCCAGGTAGAGCGTCGTATTCGCACAATATCCCGATATTCGGATGAACACTATCACCCTCCTCTCCATACTCGGCCTTGAAAGCAGTTTTTAGGTGATAATTCTTAGTAACACGGAATCCCTGCTTTCCGAAAAAGGCTGTTAACAAGTCGTGCGCTCTAAACTCCTCAGAGCTTAACTCTGGGTTGTCCCAAATTACTGTACTTATTTTACCAAATTCAGCCGACATCCGGTCAATCTTTTCACATGCCGCTGTTTTCAGTATGCTTTCCATGGTGCAGCGTGTAGGCCTATAGTATTTTCAAGCTGAACTGTCGGAGAGCTGAAAGAGTTGTGAGAACAGTCACGCCTGGCGGTCGATACATACGATAGGTCTATTTAACCGACAGAGCATATCAATTTTCACATTTGTGTCAGTTAGAAATTCATTGATACACTTTCCAGCTTATTTTACTGCTATTGTTCGCGAGAACAACGCATGTCAGCTGAACGACTATCGTCTGACCTTCGTCATGTGTATTCGACCCCTGTTTTTTATATTCTTGCTCACTATATAAACATCGGCACGACAGATGTTTCGGGGAAAGATTAGCAATGCTAATCAGGTCATGCCTGTGAATTAATGATCTTGTCTCATTCTACTTATTCAAGGACAAGACAATACATACATTGGAAACACACTTGAAATGTCACCTTTTTGAGTGAAAACAAGACACGAAGACTTTGATGCCTGCCGCCACATAACAAAAAATAAATATTTTAGATATTGTAGGAATATTCCGTCATCAGAAATTGCAATCCGGTAATGAATACTACAGACAGGAAGTAGCCATCAAGCACTCAAACCCACATACCATAGTAAAAGCTCATTTAGGTTTTGTTAATATCTGGACATCTTTTCTCATATCCGACGCACGTCCGGGAACACGAATCAGTATTTCGCACTTGCCGATTTTCGCCTGATACGGCAAAGCGTCCAGCTGAACCGTATCTGCCAACAAAAACACTTTTCGCGTATCTCCCTTAAACTCGAATAACGGTGATCTCAACCGTTCGATCTTCAACACTTCACTAAACTCAATAAAAAAATCCATAACATCTTCATCGTTAACGAAAGGAGTTATTCGCTGGATCTCCACTGAAACTCAATGAGCAGCGAACGGAGATAATTCCACCGTGAACTCGTCAATGGGCAAAACATCAAACCGTACAAATCGGTCTCAGCATTTTTAGAACAGAGCTTCGCGAACCATTCGACGTCTGTCACAACGCCCCCACCTCTTGTGCCATGATTTCCGGCTCAGTCAACAAAGTAACAAAGGTCTGTCGTATTTAAACCACCTGATCGACAGCCACACTGTTCTTGCTAAGCACCCACGATTAATCGGTATGATAAACGACACGAAATGGTATAAGTGTACAGCACAGTCAGCACACGTAAATGGAACTGCCAAGATACAAATAAAGGTCACAGATACGATGACTGATAATGAGCACGAATCAGGTGCATGCACGTAATTGCTCTGAACTCAAACTGCGAACAAAACTGAACAAAATAGTTCAACGTTCACGGCACAGCAAATACAAAAAATACCAGCACATAATTTCAGTTGGAAACCACAGTATAACCATATGAACGAAACTCAACATAAAATCCATAAATTTACAAAAAATGAGACCGACCGATTCAAAACACTTACGAACAGATCAGCAATATTAATTGGGACCTGTGACTTCGGTGATTTTTCACAGATTCGAAGTTTACGGTGTCGTAGAATTATGTTTGTAAAATATTGCCCTGAATTTGAATGAAATGATTGCTTGCGTTAATTAGTAACGAGGGGAGCAATTTTCCTAAGTTCTTAATGTTCACATTATTGAGTATGGCTTAGATAACAGAGATACTGTTCAGAAAACGCGCGCTATAGCCCAATTTGGAAAGGGTTTTATCTCCCTTGTTCCACTTGGGGCGTATTGGTTCAGAGAACTTCCGGTAAGAACCAAAGGCCCTCACAATTAGTTTGAGTAATTACATATTCTATTTTTCAAGACAATTATCTTTCTAATGTACACGTATAAAAGATCCATCGGTCCATGTAGAAAGTGGTGGAGTGAGGGGGGGGGGGGAGAGAGAGAGGAGACATTCTCCGTTAAGTCTGTCAAAGCTGTCTCAGTAGAGATCGGGCTCTTTGGAGATGATTCCTAGAATATTTGCATTATCACCATCTCATCTCATCACACATCGTTAACCACTCAAATATTGGGTCTGAACTCGCATCGTCGATGACTCCAACCGCCTAGCCACTACTCCCACGAAATGACAGGTTATGTAGCCGATTTCATAGAACTGTAGAACGTCGACTTGTATGATTTGACGATGTTTATCAAGGACCCCTAACAACACATACACTAATATACATATACACAGAGGCCCGCCCGTGAGGCCAGTTGCCATCAGCAGAATCCAGGCATGTACAGACAACTAAGATATCAACGAGTGGTAATGATGGGAACCGAACTAACATCGTCTATGACACTAGCCGCCTGGCCATACGGGGCGGCTATATAGGACGTCGACCTGTTTGGCCCCACGGTATTGACCCAGGTCCCCGGACCCCCAAAACACAATATTACGTATACATTAATATAAAGGCAATGTTCCCAAGTCCGGCCTTGGGGCCAGTGACTAGCAGTAGTATGGCATGTTTTCCTTTGCCTTTTGACATTCTTCACGATCTGAACAAACTAGGCCATCCAGACCTGGTTCCACAACACACATTTACCTGTATGTGCTCCATACGTAGACACTGTCAACTTATCAACGATTATGTACTGGAATTTGAGGCGTTACAACCAGACCATGCATCATTGATGTACTTTTTGAATTTGGAGCTAATGCTGTTATATGTAGTAGGTCTTTGGATTATGAACGCGGAAATTCTTTAATGGACGACGGCTGAATATTGAAAGATCGGCTAGTGGCTTGTAATACTGACTTGTCCTTGAATGGCTTAGTGGGGGGGGGTGGATATGCGGACCTCAATATTTCGGGACATGTCTCCAGCAGACGAAGCCAAACTAACTGCCAATATTGTGTAGATGTTCATTCTTGAAGCAGTGCTCCATTAACAATCTATCTATTTTACGCACAGCGACAAACAAGGAGGCTATCATGTATTATCCGAAGTGAACAGACGGATAGACGAACATAACTATTTATGGGATGTACGACTTCTATCGACGTGCTTATAAAAAAGGGGAACGGTGCAACGACCTAGCGAGCTACTGATTCCTTTCAATGAAGCAATATATTTATATATATAATATAATATAATATATAATTATCGTTCTTTGTCAGTAGAGGGCGCTGTATGCGCCTATAGATGTGACCCACGCAATATAAGGTCGTAATCGACGATTCTGGATCCGTACGGGAAGCGGCCCTTAAACTGCAATTTCAATCATTCTGGATCAGTTTGTAAACAGCTGGATCAAAGCCCACCTTGATTTAGGTCCTGTGTTAGTGCAAAGGGGATTTTAACTTGAATAAGGGATAACATAACGGTCTAAGTAAGGCTATATTTGTTATTATGTTGCCTGGTGTGTACTGGAACACCAGTTGAAGGACTGAGATGTTGTGGGGCGACAAATTGCATGTTAAGTGTGGATAGGCCGAGCGAGCGGCCGTCAATGGTGCGTACGCCTCATGTAGACGTGCGTACACCAGTTGACCAACGGCGAGACTAGAGTTTTCAGTGTTGTAATTTCCAGTTGTATAAACATATATATTGTAGCAAATGTGCTGTGTTATCTGCTGGATCCTGTGTATAGAATTGGATGGCGAGTCGTATTTATGGCAGACCCTCTTGTTTTGTTATAAGATTCCGTAACAATCTGGTGGCAGCGACGAGATAGACCGGAAAAGTAAACGCTGTGACAATTGGCGCTTTTCGGTGGTGACGATTAGACACAATGGCCGATACACTTGGAAAACTACAGTCAGCGATGACGAGTTTGGAATGGTGCCAGACTACGGCGTCCAAGGAGAACATATTCTGATATAGGGCGAAGATGTAGTACAGTGGATTCCCCTAAAGAAATACAAGAAACTTCGTTATTTGGACGTAGGCATGTGGAAAGTCAAATGAGTTTACTTCGCAATATGAAAGTGATAGAAGATGACGCGATGCTTCTGTGAGGTCTGAGATAAATCCTTATGATTTGGACAAGGAAATCCTTGCAACTAACCTGGAGCTAACAAAAGTAAGACGCGCGTTTTCTGGGCTTGTGATGAAGACGCTCGAAAACTATTATACACGCCTGCGCCTTATGATGGGACGACGTCATCGATGGACTACCACATGCATTTGAGACCGAGATAAATAATTGGTCGGAAGAACAGCTAGGGTTGTATTCAGCTGTAAGCCTCAGAGGAACTGGAAAAATGATCTTGGAGGAAGTGGAAGGGGGGAAAGTGAGAGCTATGTTAAACCTGTGGGAGCCCCCAAATATGGGAGAATTCTGCCTTTAGAGGCAACAAAGAACTGGAGAATCTTTGCTTGAATTTGGCCAATCCATCGGAAGGTTTGTCATCCTGACCTGGGATAACCGAATGCACCAGACATAATTCCGCGACCGAAATATTGGACAAAGCGATGCATCTGTAGAGCCTGACGACAGACAAAAGGCGGAAGAGCGAAGCAGCCGGAAGACTCGAGTAAGAAAAATTGTGTCGCGAATGAAGACCAGGATAGGACCAGAAAGATGAACGGTTGAAGGGAAAAATCTCTGAATTTTTCCATAGAATGCCGAGTGGACAGATACCATGGAAACGTCAGCATGATGTTCACTATCGAACAGGATATCTAGAGGATCTAACTGTTATCTGTGCAGAGAGACTGACCATATTCGCAGAAACTGTGCTGAAACGGTAGCGCTGCCACAAGATTGTTGTCGAAAAACTTCTAGCGCTGAAGAGAGATAAAACACAGCTCACTGTTTGAAATAAACGGAATGAAGGTTGTTTGGCCACAGCTCACTGTTTGAAATAAACGGAATGAAGGTTGTTTGGCCATCGTAGAAAAAAAGATTGAGTGTCTGTTGAAGTGTGGAAGTGTGGAAGTGCTGACCAGGTTGTTGTGACATGTGCTGCGGTTATCATAGATTTTTCCGAGCTTATGGATAAGATAACGCCCGACAGAAAACCGCAATTACAGAGTCAAAGGTTTTGATTTTTTCGTCCCAGTGATATCCCCTCTGAGGGGTAACACACCAAGCTGTGGTACCTGAAATCAATGGAGCATGTAAGCGTCGAGAAATTCCTTCAAGAGCATTGCTGGGTCTGGGATATTTAGAATGTACCATGAAAGTGGGCAAGGATTGGCTAGGTTGAAGCAAGTAAGAGTCGCATGCCTGCAACAAGATATCGTTGAATTGATCTCAGAGGAGAATATTGTTCGTGGTCAGAAGCATGGTTACTACGAGAGCAGATCGAAGCGTACTATATTGTGTAATGAGCATAAAATATCGTATAAAAAGTCGACAGCTGGATATATAGAGCCGCTCAAACCTGTAGTTCCAATGCAAGAGACAAACACTGAACCCACAATATGACATGAATACCTGATCAAACCCACCCTCCTAAGTGGACAAACCTATCCGATTTTTGGATAAAAATACTGATGTATTCGCACCAACAGACGACAGACGGCCGAACTGTCGAACATTCCATTGAAACTGACAATACCCGTCCAGGCAACAGCCAAGAATATTTTCTGCAGTCGTAAGGGATGAGATAGACATGTGGGTAATATATTGGAGCAAGAATTAATAGAATCACCAAACAGTCCATGGACTTTATGAGTAGTACTTGACAGGAAGAGAGTTTCTGACTAGAATACCGGCGTCTAATCCAGGTAACGATTAATGATGTGTACCATCTCGAAAGGGCAGACGACTCGCTTGACCTCCTATCCGGATTTATGTTGTTTTCATTCATTCATGGAATTCTGAAGCAGTTATTGGCAGGTGGAGATGGACCCACTAGATCAGGTGATCAAGCGAAAACTGCATTGACCGCGCATAGAAGCCTGTGCCATTTCAACATTATTCTATTTGGCATATGTAATGCTCCGAGTACTGTTTAGAGATTGACGCTGATGGTATGAGCAGACTTGAATTTAGAAGGGAGATTTGATGAGCATTTGAACGCATTGGACTGCCTACTGGAACGAGACAGTAAGCTTGCCTACGGCTTAATCTCAGCAAATATAAAATTTATATGGATTTATTGGGGCAGTGTTTTAGCAGGGAAGGTATCAGCCTATGTCTTGCCAACATTTCAGCTGTACGGGAGTGATCCTGTCCTACAAGCGCTACAGAGGTGCCTAGTTTCGTAGGTCTCGCATCGTATCATCGCAAGTTTGTGAAACCATTTACCCGAATTGCAGCGCCATTACACAAACTGATGAAAAAGTAGCGATGTTTTGTGTGGATGATGGAATGACAGGGAGCCTTTGGTGAAGTAAAAGAGTCACTGACAAGCAGCCCTGTTCAGGCAAATCCAAATATTGAAGCAACATTCATTGTTGGTGCAGATGCCCGTGACAGATGTTCTCCCAGCTAAAAGTAATTCTGGTACAGTACTATCTCCCAGCCTGAGCACAGCTTCTCATCAGTCGACCAGAAGCGAAGAAGCCCAATCAAAGAGTTCAATCAGATTCATGAAATCCGATGCCTATGGGATAAGGCGAACTCATCACGTCTGGTCCTCCGTCCACTTATGTTCCATGCACAAGAAAAGCTTTCGATACAGATGCATCAATGCCGGCGTCAAACTAGATTGAACTGTCCATGCATACCAGATGTCAAGAAATAGTTCGAGAAAATGAGAGAGATTGCAATAACTATTATTGACATTTTATTACCAAAGATGTTAGGCAGTCCATTGCATAAAGACATAATAATAACGGCGAATCAATACCAAGTTAATTTGTTAGTTCAAACTCGAAATATGCCGGTATATTACTCGATCATTCAATCCTGGTATCCCTCCTCTGCTCTCTGTACACGGAAGTCATGTTTAACCTGTGCCATGATATCCGGGCTTAGTAGAGCGTCGATTCCAACCATCGCTAGACATTTAGCCATGTTTAACGTGTATGGTTGGGCCTTGACGTCACCTGTACAAAAAATAAATAAAACAGCCATTGATTGAATTGTTGGCTGATGGAGTTAAAACCCATCATTGGTCATTAGCCATCAATAACGTCGAGTTGATTGTCTGTTCGTCTATCCGTCTCTCTGATAACACAACTCAGCAATATTCAAATATTAGCATCATATGCGTTTGCCAAATTTGTTAATCCTCCATGACTGATAATACAGTCTCGTTCATAATGGTTGGTGCAATAGTAAAACATTGAAACTTTGACAGAACAGCGTGGTTCTGGCGAGCCAGATTGGTTCTTCAGTATTTCTTTCGATTGTCCATGAATCTCCAAATGATTACCTGTTTTACTGAGCTTTGGTCGACAATCTACCTGTATTGGAATTCGAATAGTGCACCATTACAGGCGAACTATTATTAATCTATGCAAATTCTTGGAAACGTCAATAAGGTTGAAAAGTGATTTGCTTTCCGAAATACCTTCGACGAATATATTTTTGAATTTAAGAAAATGCTTTCAAGTACATTGTAGTCAGTCGATATCAACTGGTATGCTGGATATTCACGTTGAACGTCACTTATTGGCGTAAAACGCTATGGTATACTACTAGCAAGGTTTTGTTGCAAAGAAATCGGGATACTGTAAATTTTTGTCAGAAACGCAGCTTTCAATTGCCCCAAGTGTATCGTGTGAGCACCCCTTGCTGCAAATAGACGATACATCATCGCCTACAAGTGTTCCATGACCTTGAAATCTAAGGAGCTTGGTTGATGGGGGCTATGATTTTTATATAACAGATTAAAGGAAATTCCCCAACATGCAACTCTGACTTACAGGTGCATTAATTTTCTATCTTGTATACTAATCCTCAGTCGTTGCCCTAACGCACGTTTCTCACGTGTGTATTTCTGAAACGCACCCTAGTGGCATTTTGTTGAAAGGCAGGAAGAACTGTATTGTGATCAGTACTTTGAATCAGCAAACTCTTATGGCAACTCTATTTCGTGTTTACTGTTGATTCTACACCTTCATGACACAATGCGTTGAAAAAACAACATGCTGAAACCACCGATCGGCTGCCAGACAATATCAATACGGGACAGACACGAGAGGTCGACGGCGACGTTGTTGAGTGAAATAGGACTTAGATACAAGACGCATGTGCTCTCATCCTGTTTTCATCGGGATGTGTGGCGTTGTTATTCTACCCGGGAGACTTTTTGGTGAAAAATCAAATTTTGAGTTCTAACCCCTGCCTCCTAAATCCTCTGATTCAAACATCAGAGAACACATATTCGAGCAACCTGACCTTATATTTATGTCAAGGGGTGTTCACGCTATTCTCCTAAAGCAATTTGAAGCTGCTTTTGTGACAGAAAGAGCCAATTGTTTTAATTTATGGGTTACAAAAAGTCAGAAAGCCAGCAAATAAAGGAACATTAAGTTACCAAGATTACAAAGGGTTACCTGCGTCACTTTCTCCGGCGGAAATATTGCTTTTAATTCGCATTGCATAGGTTAAGGATACTTAATCTGAAATGGTACTCTATTCGAAATGCAATACAGGTAGATTGTCGAACAAAACCCTAGCGAACAGGTAATCGTTCGCAGATTCATAAACCGTCGAATGAAATATTCAAGAACCAAACGGATAAGTTTAGAATTTTTTACCAGTACCATTGCGGCCGAGACTGTATCACAAATAAATAAAATATTCCCAATAATAAGAACAAGCTTTCGTTCCTCTCATTCTGCTGAAGATTCTTTTGTTGAGGATGTGTTGGTTTTCAGCAACGTTCTCCAGAAGCAAAACTAAGGACTAACTACATGTTTCTCAAAACCACCTGAAAACTTAATATAAATGGATGTACCTGTCTGTCCGTCCGTCTGTCTCACTCCGTTTTTATCGCCCCGGTATCAGTGTCACAAGTCGCTATTATGGTTACAAATCGCTATTGCCCTAAACCATGTAAATGTAGTCACCAGGTTGGTCGCCAACTTGGAATTTGGTACCATCACATTTGATTGTGAAACAATTTGTGACGATAATCTCGCCAATGGAAGAATGCAAAGCTGCATATGCCCCGCAAAAACTGAGTGGAATTGAAAGTGATTGCTGCTCAGACTATCATTGAATATACCTGTTGCAGTAGTATAGTCTCGGGTGTGGTTTTTAGCGTCAGTGCCGATGTAGAAACATGGGTGGATGCCTGGTACCACGTGAGTTACGTTGCCCATGTCTGTGGACGCCGACACAGCCATATTTTTCTCAGCGGTCATAAATGGTATTCCAAGAGGTTTAGCATTTTCACGCATCAGTCTTGCAAGAGTGGTGTTTGTTATCATATTCAAATACCTTCGCTCGTCAACCTTTATTTCAACCTGGAAACAAAAAATGACAGAAAAAAGTTCACATACCCACCACTCATTCCCAACTCAGTGATCAATCCAACCCTACTGGAAATTCTTTGATGAATATTGAAAAAAAGATCAGAATACAGTCTAGCTGAGGTTGATCCGCCATGACAGTTCTGTTGGCTCAAGAAGGTAAAGGACAACCACAATCACACCTAAAAATGCTATCTTGTGATGCAATACTGACAGCATGCGACACGCCAGCAACGGTATTTGTTTTTGTCGCGCGTCAAAATTAGAATCTGGGCTGTATCACAACGCGAAGAAAGTCTTCTTGTGGGAATTGTTCGAACTACATGCAGTCGTGTCGCGCGCTAAGGAATTTGGCCTACTTGGCTGTTCTACATATGCTTTGATGCTAAATTTGTCTTAATCCTCACCCAGGACAGGTATTTTCCCCAGCCTGTTGAATCAAGTCAAATTCCAAATGCTGGGCCACGTTTGAGAACAAAGGAATACCGAAACTGTTCTGAAATCTAGGATGGATAACTAACATATAAGTATGGAGAGATATGGAGGAGGTGGAAAAATTTGGGGTCTGGCGATTAAAATTCACCATATGATTCCACAGGAAAGCTTCTCTCTGTACCTCACGATCAGACTCTAGAATACGAAGGATTCTCGGACGTAGCCTTAGTATCTCAGCCGTGCTCTTATTGCAGATGTTCATGTGGATACTGTTCAAGTAACCACACGCCCCCTAGCACCGGTGTGGAGGCTAAGAATGTCCGGTGGCTAACAGTGTCCGGCCCCTATCTTCTAACCCAGCTAGGACATATTTCTCCACATTGGGGGCAAGTGTCCGTCCTTGGTTACAATAGAAAGGATACGAAAAGGGACACTAATTACCAGGACATTCTTATCCATCACATCGGCTTAAAGCGGAATTAAATACGCTACTACCACTGGAGATGTGATGACAGATCAGCTCAAATAACTAACTCATCTGATGCTAAGGATGTCTTATGGAGTAAAAGGCTCAACATGTGGTAACATGGTAAATGCAAGGATACCCAGAAGCACTAGCCTTTAAGGCCCGACGTTGTGCTGCTTAAATGTCTAGCATACCATCGAAACACGACGCGGAGTAACAAACAACCGAATAAACTAACTAGAGCCCTAGGCACTGAAACGGGTCTATTTATACTATAAGCAAATTACGCTTTGGAATAATACCACCAACTCTTTGATTTTCGGTCCCATGGTGAAGAGTCCAGTGTCGCACTACAATCTGCTCTCAGGTCTCAAATTCTCTCAACAAGGCTCTCCAGTGAATGAGTGTAAATGTAACACATTTATTTCAATAAAACAACTTTGGATAGTTTGTAGGTTCTTAAGAGAGAGAGACAGATGGGCCAAATTCATTATTTAATATAAAACTGACTGAGTATTACATGTATATAAGAAAATTGCAGGGAATGATGCATCTGCTCCATGTCCATGGTCTGGATTTGTCAGAGCGTTTATAAACACTGAAATTCCTCTCAGTTTGACCCTTCCTAATGGTGATAATTACATGTAGGTCACCTTTATTCACTGTAACTTGATAATATGTGCTTGGAGCCTATCCAGCCAAATGAACCAACTCAATGGACTAGGTCATGCATGAAAACTGCATAGCCCTGGTATAAAGGGTCTGGTGAAGGAAATGTGGGTGGAATCCCCAAGTTACATTCTGTGTATACAATTTCTGCAAAAATGGAAGCCTGGAAAAATTGATTTCCTTGCTAACATGTAATAAATATGCCTTAAATTATTTTCTTCTGCATTTATTAATTGTACTGGATAAATTTTTTGATAGCTAGAGATTTATGATATCCTCACACAAAAACCCTCTAAGGCAAACCCAGAATGGTATCCATATTGTATTTATGCTCTAAAGCAGAAAACACTTTAAAAATGACATATTTAAGAATATCAGAAAATATTAAAATTCACTAATATGGACCACAGGCCCCCAAAACAAGAGTTTTTGGGGTGTGGGCGGTGGTATTAGGGTGAAGTATCGAAATATGGGGTCTCTATATATAACCCCATGCTTTATATGAATCCACAACAAGGTGTGAAACGCACTTTGGGTGAATCGAGAAATAAACGGTTTACCGCCAAACAAAATACATCAGCATATTCTACAAGTATCACTTTATATATTCCCGTCGTCAAATTAGTAAATTTGTGCAATTTTTTACTTTTGCCGGGCGATTCAAAATCCAACGTAATGTCCATCTAGGAATGGACAGGCTTCGCACCCCTGATTGGCCGTCAAGGCGTGTGACCTCTCTTGCCGGAGGCGTGTCGCGACTGACCAGAACGAAGCCCGCCATATTCTCACTGTTCCTGGATATTTGACACTTCACCCTAATAACACCGCCCACACCCCCTAAAACTCTTGTTTTGCGGGCCTGTGTATAGACCTAGTGATAAAAAATCTAGCAAAAATATGAGACCAAGTTATCTGCAGTAGCTGAAAGATTTGAGAAGTCTTTTCTTCTGCTGTTCTTCGCAGAGCGTACTTTTGCTCAAATTTTTCCTCGGCATTATAACTGGACCATTAGACCTTACGGGTCTACATAGCTCCGTGAAAATATTTGACCCGTTTACCTATTATATCAGACTCACCTGACACCCAGTTGCTTTTGCTGCGGCTTCGAAAGAAGCAATCACCTTCGCCTTTAGCTGTGTAAGTTCTTTAAGATTGGGGGCTCTGTAGCAATATTCTAGTTCCGTCACTTCTGGTATTATATTGGGTTTGGCACCGCCATTTGTTATCACACCTGTAAAGTTGAGGGTTCTTGTTCAAGAGTTATCATCAACAAGCAATGTATTTTTCTCGCACGTAATATTTCATGTTTAAGCCGTACCTTATCGGGGAAAGAATCCTCGTTAAATCGCACCAGATTCTTTGTAGTATTTGATGCCCAGAATTTGACTGCTGTGTGCTCTTCCCGTGTGGGATTACAGTTAGTTGGTGTCAATCCATTCCCCAGTTGGCAGGTTTTTTTGTTTTTTTTTTGTCCGCGGTCCGTTAATTCAGATTTCACATCAGTGAGGTGCAACACAGAGATTCTTGGGTGTGGTTGATAGTAGTACTCTTGTATGTGTTTCGTTCGTACTGATTAATGGGTGGTGATCGGGGGACTGGGATATTAAAACAAATCAGAAAAATGAAGAAATGATATACCATGTATTCGCCATGTTGGCTTGAGTTGCTGGCGCATAACGGAAATGTTTTGATAACATAGCACTGCGGCATCTAGGGCGTTCACTCCTTCCCATGGAAACGCAGATGCGTGGGACGCCTTTCCCAGATATCGGATACGAACGCTGAAATGATTAATAGGGAAAAGATGCAGTGAATATGAAGTGAAAAGATAAAACAATCGGGAACATCAGGGGCGTCGCTGGTGGTGGGGGCTGTGGTCAGGTGCGAACGACCCCCCCCCCCTTGGACGCGCGCAAAAAAAAACAAAAAAAAACCCAGAAAAAAAACGAATTACAAAAATAGAACAAAAAAGGGAAAATGAAAAAGAAAGAAATAAAAAAAATTGTCACAAGTCCGTCTGCAGAAACGCAAGCATGGTCCGTTTTGCTGAAGGGTCCGTTTTGCTGAAGGCTATACTACATTCGTGATATTTCATTTCCGGAATATATATCAGTTTCATTTTTTTTCTCGTCAGTGTTTTACCATGGCCACGTTTTAATTTCCAGAATGATGAGTGATATCAGTTTCATTTTTCTAGTCAGTATTTCACCATGGCCACGAGATATAATCCATGATACAGAGTTTGATTCTACACAGTATTATTATGATATTTTCAGCAAAAGTGTTGTCATGAAATGACATAC
>JAVTVY010051446.1:0-26741 GCA_036873755.1 Hanleya hanleyi | reverse complement strand
TTGATTATCAATCCCAAAGATACTGGTCGTTGATTATCAAGATACAATAACACTATCACAGTACTCTTGGATTTATTCGGGGATTATGCACCGGATCTTAACACAGAGTGAAAACGTTATGCAGAGCCCTCCTATAACGATGGAGCTTGTTACACGTGGATATGTGTATGACTATTTCCATTTACGACTTTGTAAGACTATAGACCTATATTGCCCCAACGCTGATTCAGGGAGTATTTTGTAGTGTGTGTTAATGCAGTTTACTTGGAACGAAAAAGACATTTATAGAAAGATATGTTCTCGTCCTGAACAGATGAATCAAGAATTGTCGCTCTTTTCGGAAATTTCAACTTTTGGACAGACAGACAGACATGTCTGGCATATAAATTTTTCATACAATTTTGGCACGACCGTTCTCTCTCCTGGTTCATACTGTTCATGTCGAGAACCCAAATGTGAAATACAATAAACATGTAATATCAAAAGTTCATAACTATCAGTGTGAACAATTAGCGTTCTTTAGATCAGTCCAACATTTAGAGAAACCGATGCAAAATTTCATCAGCCCAACCAGCATTTGATTGGGGGAATATCCGATCAGGTCCAACCTTCACATAACGTTCAAGGATACCTGTATCTGGATGTTTCGATTGCCTTTTCAGAGAAGGCAACAGCAAATCTATTCTTGAAATGATGTGTATGGCATTAGTTATATATAAATGGCATTATTAAGCCGACCCGAGAAATTGGAAACCTCGCAGTAAACAAAGCTGAATGTTCAGATTTCTAGTCACGAACTTCTGATAATGTGTAATTATTACTCGCTTAAAGGTGGTCACAGGTGCAGTCGAAAATAATGAAGATTGCTTCTCTCACCGGCTTTTAGACCCTGCACGTAGAATGCGATACACTCATTGCTATTTGTGCCTTTGCACTTAATCCTTGTTTTCTTATAGTAATAGCCATGAATTATTGAATCTTACTTTATTACAAATTCAGATGGATTCAGATGCATACTTAAATAACTTTTTAACTGATAACACCTGTTGATCAAATTATTTTAAGAAAAAAAACACTGCCAAATATCTTATCCAAATCTTGTCCTCTCTTCCATATTTTCGAATTCACGTGCGATCAGCCTAGCACTAGACCACTGTATTTAGATTTTCTGTGTACTGTTATCACCTGGTGTCTGTGTTTTAAGCACTAAGCAAGACCATGCTCTTCACTCTTTCTCTCTATCTAACTTTTCTTTGTCAAATGTAAAGAAAATGCCTTTTCGGGAGCATTGGTAGTCATTACTGGTGAGAGAAAAGACGGATATCAGGCGCAATTATTCCATTAAAATGTTTCAATTTGAGTGATCCCAAGGCAGTTCTGTCTTTTGGTTTCCTTCTAGCCCGCTTTGGAATATATGGAAAAGAGCTCAGTGGTGAGGATAAAATACTACAATTTCTAATAACTCACCAAACTAGACAATTCTATCGCATGCAATACTAGCCAGGCATGCTTCGAATTTTGAATGCCAAATCAGATGATGGGTCATTTACTT
The DNA here is from genome assembly GCA_036873755.1 of Hanleya hanleyi. Taxonomy (NCBI): domain Eukaryota; kingdom Metazoa; phylum Mollusca; class Polyplacophora; order Lepidopleurida; family Hanleyidae; genus Hanleya; species Hanleya hanleyi. The sequence continues at coordinate 25,189 of JAVTVY010051446.1, read as the reverse complement.
TTGCAGTGTGTGGAACAGCCCGTTTTTGCAGAGGCAGAAATAGAACAGTCATAGGCCAGCTCACCCTTTCATAACGACATGCCCTGATTTTACGACAGCCAAAAATTGCACTGCATGGTTCTCTGACGATTTTAAAACTCCCGCAAATTCGATTAATATTGCATGCGTGTGTGTTTTGAGAAATAACACTGATAATTTTCTTCACTAGAGTAATCAGAGTTTACGAAAATCACAAATGCGATATGCCAGCATTGTTTTTTTCAGTTTTAGACGTAGACCGACATGTTATCTGCCATTAATGAATATAATCTCTCTCTCTCTCAATTGCAATGGTTCTCTCGTTTTTCTTCTTCCAGTTCCTTGCTCTCGCCGGGAAATTTATGAGAATATTCAACCTCATCTGTCTGATGTTTTTATTGGGCCACTGGAATGGCTGCCTACAGTTCCTTATACCAATGTTGCAAGATTTCCCCCGGGATTGCTGGGTATCTTTAGAAGAACTTCAGGTTAGTAGTGACAAATGCCTTTTTGACACCCCAAAGGCAAGCCTCTCAAACTTAATCGTCAGAATTGCATTGTCAAAGATGCTTCTAAACTCCGCGATAATGATGTATCAGTAGATCAGAAATCAACTACAGGCAGGGATCCAACATTCTGTAGTCAGCCGTCGTCCATGAAGCATTTCAGCGTCCATAATAATATCAGTTATGGACAACCGTGTTTATGATTCTCACCAACATGTCATATTATGTGCCTTATTATATCTCAATACCCCATATCCGGGGTTCATGTGCATAAAATAGAATTCAACTCAATTCAGTCACCGCAATACAATTACTCACACGTCTCTATTGGCACCGAAATATAAGAAGGAATAAAATGAAATAAATATATATGCTTGCTAAAGTAAAGCGGCAAACAGTTGTCAATGACGCTGGCAATACATCTGATCCGATCGACAGCTCCGTATTACTGAAGATTAATCGTTTATCCAATTGAAGGCAAGTCGTTTCCTAAAGTATACTGTGTATCAGTTTGCTTTGAGTGTGCCTGTTCCTATGTATACCATGAAGGTTTAGTATTACATGATGTTCATGCGGCACCAAGCCCCGGGTAAAGCGGAATTGGATACGAACTACGAATTGTAACCCAAGAGACACAGCACACAGCACGATCAGTGTGTGATAGTTAACGTTAAAGCACTTAAAGTTAGTCGCTTGCTAGTTAAGATCAGTTCAATCATTTATTCTCCATACTTGAATCATACAAAGAATTATTATGTATTTATAGAAATAGACAAAAATACAGATAAACTGCCTTTGCTTGTGGTAAATAATTATGAAAAAAGGAACACTATACGAATATATATCCTGACGGTGTATATAAAACATTCACATGTTTATCTAAAAAAGATGAGTTAAAAGTTCGATATTACGGCTCTGTGGTAGCGAAACTGGATAGTTCGCTCCTGTTTATTAACATTTAATAACAAAAATTACTGTTGAGGAAAGTGGAGATGGGGCTTACAGCATAAACAAACATTTCTCTACTTTCCACAGACTATTCAAATCTGGGCATAGGTTATTTATTTTCTGGTAAAGGATTTTTCTAAAAAAATCAAAAGGATAGTTGATTGAGATAACTAAGATAGTTGAGAACTGGTTGGAATGCTTGCGATCCTGTGTCAAAAGACGGAATTTTGGAGATGCTTTCCTCATGGATCAAGAATGCAGAAGTAACAATAGTAAAAAGACACCAACGAATCACGCGAATCGTACAATTTAGCTTAATGTTGAGATCGTTTGAATCGAGTTTTAGTATCACTGCTGATAAATGTTTTGATTGGTTATTCTCTGTTTATTTCGAGGGAAAACAACAGAGACATTCCATTGGTAGACTTATTTATGATGGATCTATCCTTTTTCTAGCCATGAATAAGTTTCAATGTGGCAGAATGACATTAGTTTTACTTCAGATAAGCCCGCAATACAGACGAGTTCTGTGGAACACTTTTCGCATGTGCTAAATTGTAAAGAGCCTTGAATATTGAACTGGTTTAGAAAGTACCTTCCGACCTTCAACCACGACAGTTTTGTATATGAGATGACGTGAATCGACCAAATAGTCACATCAGTAACCAAATAGTCACATCAGTAACCAAATAGTCACATCAGTAGTCTCTTGCTCAAGATGATGTCTCTTTTCTTCCTCTCTTTTTGCCAACAGGATGCAACGTGGATGAAACAGTATACGTGGGCATTGTTTAAAGCCTTGTCACACATGTTATGCATTGGATACGGCAAATTCCCGCCACAAAACATGACAGACACGTGGTTGACGATATTGAGCATGCTTAGTGGGGCCACATTCTATGCACTTTTCTTGGGTCATACGACTACACTCATACAGTCATTTGATACATCTAGGAGGTTATACAACGAAAAAGTAAGTAGAACATAATATAAAGCGGGCATCCTATTAAGCGACAAGTTTCTTTATCAGTTATGCATGCTATCATTCATACACTGAAAGAAAAATTCCTTGAAATCTAAGGAATATTCCCAGGTTATTACACCAGCGGAATATTCCTTAAAATTCAACAAGGAATATCCCGTGGCATGTTATGGAATTTCCTTAATATGGTGGGAAGTATTTCTTAGTTATGTTATGGAATGTTTTCCGCAGGTGTAATACTCGGGGAATATTCCTTAAATTTTTAAGGAATTTTTCTGTGTATGATCGAAACACTGTTTCTGTCTTAATTTTTGCATGGAATATAGGAATTCTTGGTAAAACATTGTTTATTAATATCTATATAATATGTTAAATGTGCAAAATATTATGGAGTCTAACACTGTAATCTTGTCACGAGGACTTATATATCATTGATGTTCATTTTACAGATAAAAGAAGTAGAAGAATATATGTTGTGCAGAAAATTGCCTCGTAAATTGAGGGACAGAATATCGGATTATTACGAGCACAAATATCAGGGGAAAATGTTCGACGAGGAGAACATTCTTGGAGAACTCAACGAATGTTTACGTACTGTAAGTATATTGATCTCTATATTCCCTCGCCGAGTTTTCGTTTACTCGCACCAATATGACATAATTATGAGCCTAGAGTGCTCACATGATCAACTACGGTTGACGATGCTATTTTGGCGGTTACACACGTGCAACATTAATGAATGTGAACAATTTTACACTCGTTTGCGAAGGAAGTTAAAATTCATCAGTGTTCACATTTTCAGCCTGTAAACCAAGGTTTTCTATAAATTAAATTTAACTAGAATCAACTGCTTTTTACCGAAATTTTTTGAGTGCACAAATACCTCAAATCAAAATACAATGCCTTGCAGTTATCTAGGAGATTCTCTTCTTCAATTTTATCTATCCACTTTATGTATCCACTGGGACTAATTTGTAACAAGGTTGCCCCCTGTCCTCCATAAATTGTCAATGGCACTTGTTGGTTTGTTTGGGGTCGTGTGGTACCTGGAATATCCTCTGATTTATTTTTGTGACAAAAATTATTTCAACTACATAAATGTTTGCCAACAGTACATGAATAATTAATTCGTGATCAATCTAATAAATTGTATAACTGAAGTTGAAATATCAACAATTGATTACGAATTGTTCTAACATGGGTGCTCATGCACCGGCACTGCCGACCTTTCATTGTGGAGATCTGTCAAAACTCTGAACGCGCAGATGGAAGCAACGATAAACAAACAAATTATTTCAAATATCACTTTTGTTTATCAGACATCTGATGCTACACGAGAATAAACTAACAAAAAAGGAAAAAATAGCACTGTTACTCACAGAATGGATGTCGTTAAAAAACATTATAGCATCTGAGAATCATTCCTGATACATGGGAAGCGTTTGGTTACATTGTTCAAAATGAGAATATCAGCATGTGGTCAAACGACTATTCTGTCAAATTAAGCCGTTGCATTTAGGATGTTTATCTGTATATTTGTTTTACAATCCATGTAATGAAACAACAAGACGCATTTAGCGTAATACCACAGTGAATTTAACTTTCAAAGTCACTCATTGAAATACTGCAGATGCGGACTGTGAAAATATCTATTGACTCTTCCAAATTTCTGGCCCACAAGTACGGGAAATTTCGACGGATACCATAGCTTTGGCACGGATAACATGGGATAGGTAGAAACTCAAATATTGCACTGATCCAACTTGAACACAAATTATCTATGGCACCTGTCGACTAGATGCTCTAAACGACACAGCCACATGGCCTCATAAAATAGAGAGATTGTATGACCGGAGAGGTTTTCGGATAACGTAGACATGGTGAAGTTCATTTGAGAATATGCTATAATTTTGAAGAGAGCACAACACCATTTATTATGTCGTGATAACAATGACTCTGGCGTTGTTTTCTAGCGAATTTCTAAATTTCTCAGGATGTCCTGAAGATGACAAATAAAATTTTGTCGAAATATTGAGACTGTCACCATGCGTTTATTAAGTTTATTCGGAGTTACTTTGCTTCTGCATTATGCCAAGCTTATCAGTGGATCAACACGATTAGCACCAGATTGAACATAGTATCCTTCAGGAGAGAAGTTACCAATAGTTTTCAATGATTCCGGCAAGACATCGTGATGTTCTAAAATTATCCAATCAAGATCACGATGTTCCAAAATTATCCAATCAAGATCGCTGATCAGTATTCTTAATCCATTTTCTGGTCAGGCACATAATACAATTTAAGGAAGAATTTTTCGTGATTGGACATTCCTCGTCCTTTAATACCAAAGTAAACTGTTCACGATTTGGCTGTAAGTGTTCATTTGAAGATCACGGAGATGTAAAGCGCATAGTATTGAAACTGCCCCTAGCCTCGGGTTTAATTCGAATTTAGACACAAACTGCTAAGTGTAGCACGCATGGTACGATCGTAGTTTGTCATATATGTATTTATCACCAAACGTGAAACACTTGGAATGAAAGCGCTTGGTTGTTTAACCTAGTCCTATGCCTATAGTTAGGACAGATGCGGCCTGACTGCATGGGCCTGTTAACAAGCATTTGAATTTGTATTGAACGGCTTTGATGCCAATCACCGACCAATGAGAACGATCACAGCAAATCAAACCATAACGCGTAAAATTTCCTGATTAGATAATGACGGATTTTCTAAGAATCATGCTTGGTACTCTGTATGAATATTTAAACTACCCACGATTCTGGCTTTGTCAAATAAGTTTCTGTGAAAATGTTATTCCAAGTCGTAACATTTAAAACACAATCGAGCAAAGAATTGATGGACGATTACCTTTGCATGTCAGTTATCACGTCACGAGTTGAAATATGAGTTTGCCTCACGAGGTGAACTATGGGTTTGTGGCCTAAACCAGAGAATTCGGCGAATGCTCGACCCTTCGTTAGTAGTGCGAAACGAGGGCAAGGGAAGAGTCTACATATCTCATCAATTTATAGCAAAGCGTATTTCGCAATCTTCTTCTGATACCAGGATAGACTTAAGAATACATGTATACTCAGTCATACACGATGAACCGCTCCATGTACACCAGGGACACCAAGGACGATTTTGCTGCAAGCATTTTTGCAGAGAGAATTCTTCGCTTGAGGAACCAGTTGAAGCAACTTCACGTCTTCGCGTTGGTTTGAGCAAGCATAATAGAGATTGGGGAATTGAATGATTATGACCCACAATACAGATGAACGAGGAAAATGAATTTATGCTTTTTAATAAGTCATGCGAACAATGAGATTGATAGGAATGCCGACATGTGTATTGAAGACCTCGGCGGCTGGGATATTGAAAGAATGGTTAATTACGGCTGAGCGAACAGCGAACTTTACGAACGTTAATTACAAGTCGTAATTAGAATACCAAATAACAAAGTCCAGGAAAGCTTTTTATTGATTTGTCCGCTTTGTCGAATTTAGTACATGACACGGTTATATCGTATGCGTCCTCTTAATTAAGTATTAATATATGAGAAGGTAAATTAGGATTCATGCATGAGGTAGACATGTATTGACATCAAAAGCCAGTTTGACATTCTGACGTTGACATTCCAGGCCTGTTTCCGATCAGTACATGAACTGATTATCATAAGCACACGCCCAAATACTTTCTTTCAGCAGTTGGACTTGAATACATTTTCGATTTATTGAGATATAGTTACCGTTAGCCTTCGTAATGATATATCTAACGAGGTCCTATTTTTTTTTTAAATGGATAAGGCCGAGACACAGATGGTACATCTCGATGGATACATAGTAAAATCCATATTTCACCGGTATCCAGTGTGTTGTTATTGGGTAACTAGCTTCGAGTTATTGAAGCGGCATCTTCTGGGCGTATTGACACATTTGTCATTGTACATATTTTCACGCTACAATGCCTGATTATTACTTGCAATTATCTTGGTCTCATTTTGTTCGACAGGAAATAATCAATCACAACTGTCGAGCTCTGGTCGCCTCAGTGCCTTTCTTCACCCATGCTGACCCGTCTTTCGTGTCCGAGGTGGTCAGTAAGCTGATCTACGAGGTCTTCCAGCCTGGGGACTACATCATCAAAGAGGGGACTATCGGCACGAAGATGTACTTTATACAGGAAGGCATAGTAGACGTTATCACTAAGGACGGAGAGGTCGCCACTAGCCTCTCTGATGGTTCTTACTTTGGAGGTATGATATGTGCAGGTTCATCACCGCGGCGCACAAAGTGACAATATGTGCTCCATGTCGTCAAACTCAACGTACTTACTTTGTATCGTGATATGCCTACAACCAGTGCGGTATTAGGCTTCACCTTTGTTTCTACAATAAATTATTACATTGTACATTGCAAACTACAATGTGATGCCACAATAAACAATAAAAAAATAAGCTTTAAACCTGCTGATGTATTCATAAACTCCATATGCAAAATGACTTGTGTCAAATTGGTTGCATTTAACCAAAAGGAATAATAGATAAATATAAATAAAACCTTTCATGAGCTTGTTTGCACAGATATTTTACAGGATACCTGTTCGGGAAATATTGACATACATATATACTGGAGTTAATTCACGAAAAAAAAATTCCTAGTTTGGGCAAATGGAATGGTTTTCAATATAATATCATCTTTTTGTTATTTCTAGAAATATGCCTTTTGACCAATACGAAGAGAGTGGCGAGTGTCCGGGCAGAAACGTATGTGAATTTGTATTCGTTGTCGGTGGAACATTTCAATGCAGTTTTAGAACATTACCCTGTGATGAGAAGGACTATGGAAAGTGTAGCAGCTGAGAGACTGACAAAGATTGGGAAGAATCCTAGTATAGTGAGCAGTCGCGCTGACCTAGATGAGGATCAGAAACTCTTAAATGAGATAATTATGGAGTCGACGCCGGTTGCAACAAGTGCAAGCGAAGACGAGGATCGTGATTCGGACGACAGTTATGAAACTAAACAATCTAAACGAAAATTTAAATTTGACTTTCCCATCACGTTGCAGAAAATATCTGAGCAACGTGAAGGTAAAGAATCAAGAACTAAGGAAGCAAAAACATCAACGGACCCTAAGGAGAGAGCTATGGCATTCTTCACCGAAAGGAGATCAGCCAAGAAGCCATTTCCTAGACTCCCTAAAGTGGCCTCTGGTTCTAATTTGTTAAGTTTGAAAGTACCGGAAGTGAAAGATCGGAAGCGATCAGGGAGTGTGGGTGATGCTCTTGGTATCATTCATGAACGGAACGGTCCAGAACCACGGGATGAGCCGATGTTAGTCAGTAGGCCCTCTTCGGAAAGACGTTTTAGCTTGTTCCGATTTGATGGTCGAGACACTAAAGACTCGTGTAGATATCACGAAATTCAAGAACCGCGCTTAAAAAGGCGAAGAAGCCCTCCTAAAGATAATTTTCATACGTTGAAACCTCCGGAGGAACAACACAAGGAGGTGAGAGAGCGTCGACCTTCGTCAAACATTATCCAACAAGGGGACCTCGTCGGTTTTGATCCAGATTCCGTGTCGTCTTTATAGGGGCGATATGATTCGCATACCCCTTACGCACGGCTATGATTACGTGAGAAACTCAGGAAGAGGACTCAATTTCTTGAGAAAAATTAGAAAAGTTGTCTTCCCATGAAGTATGAAGCAAGCATTCATGAGGAAAAATTTATAAAATCGGCAACATCATGGACTCTATCTATTAATTTCTGAAATTCTATTAGCATTACCAAATGTAATTATTCCTAGAATTATTATATCGAACCTGTATACTGATCATACTACTGGCTATAATGAGTAAATGGTCAGTGGCTACACTCTGGATGATCACGTGGGTTCTAAAGTCATTCAGAACTCGGTTGGTTTTTTTCATTGAATATTGGGGAAACTTATATTTAACCCTGAGGAACTTCTGTGAAATCTGTCCTTTCCATCCAGACATATCCGGCTACAAATTATAAAGCTGTTCTCCAGAGCCGTGCGTAAGGGCCATGTGTGGGTCTCTGCGACACCTGTGACTGACAATTATGAAAGTGTGATATGCATATACTGATGTGCTAATTAATGTGGGCAATATGTACAAATATATATATATGTGAAAAAATTGAGGATGCAATTAAGTTTTGATACCGAATTAATGTGCAGGGTATTGACCTTGCAAACTCATGTCAAAATATACTGATAAATCGTACTATAGCAAAATCACACCAATTTTTCATAGTAAGACTGTGATAGCATTCAAGGGTAGTTCATTGGCGATGTAGATACTTGTGCTTAACGTCATAACACCTTGAGTAAGTTAAGACCATGGTTTCTTGCAGTAAATAAATAAATGTACCGATCACCGAGCATACATTTTAATTAGCATGACACTTGTTCCCGATTGAACAGATATGAGTTCTCAGAACAACATTGTTGTTATACAGCGTTGCACAGAGACTCAGATTCGTATGGTAGATTAAATATTTGTTACAATTCTAATCGGTCAATTCTAATGCTATTCTGTATCTGAACAGTAGTTCTGCAGTTCTCCTGTCATCCTCACCCCAATATCTTAAGCTAAAGTCGAATTCCAGCTAAAGGTGCTCAAATAAAGCAAAACATGGTGATTGATAAATAATAACTGGACATATCCTATTGACATGACCTACTTTCATCTAGATCTTCTCAATGCAATATAACATGAAAAATGAATTATTATTAACTTGTTTGTTTGTTGGTTGGTGACGTTCCGCATTAGTTACAAACAGCGTGTTGAGCATGTTCCCAAAGATTGGGAAGAATCCTAGAATAGTGGTAAATCGCGCAGACCTGAATGAGGACCAGAACTCTTTAATGAGATAGTTTAATATAGTCGACGCTGGTTGCAACACATGCCAGCGAAGATTTGGCTCGTGATTAGGACATTTACGAAACTAAACGAAAATTTAAATTTGATTTTTCCATGACATTGCAGAAAATATCTGAACAAAGTGAAGGTAAGAAATCAAGAACCAAGGACACCAAAGCATTTTTAACCCTATCTGAGCTGGGCATTTTTGAACCTGTCCTGGTTTGGGGAAGCATTTCGACCCCGCTAAATATTTTTTTATCGCTTGAGATAGGGGCCCTGAACCTTACCACACTACCAGAAAATGTAACAAAAATCCAATATAGCCACCTTGATGATGTCACAGTGGCGTCATTTTCAAAAACGACATTTGTTGGTCAATTTTTCGATGAGAAGTTTCGATTTTTTTTTATTTATGTTTTTCCTCGCAAAAACTGCTTAATAGATTAATAAATAATAATCTTATATGAAATAAAACATATTTCCCACTTTTCCTCGCAGAAAAGCAGGAATTTTGAAGAAATATGACGAAAACATCACTTTTTTGCTACCAAACATGGGCGCCATTTCGAATAAACCCATGATCATCTGTTCGGGGGTTATGCAAATAGGCTGAAATTGACTACAATATGATAAACTACAAAGTCACAGAGCGTCAGCTTTATTTTTTATCGTTCCAGGCCTGATAGGGTTAACACTTTTAACGACAGCGGAATGTCACCAGCTAACAAACAAAGTTGTTATCCATAATAATTTTCAACTTCTAAGATGCCTCTCATAAAACTTATTGTATAATTGTAAACAAAAACTACACAATCAGATAAACCAAACATTTCCTTCGAACCATTGTGAGTTTAAGGCGTTGGCGATGTGAGCTTTGTTGTTGGTACAGAGTATTTTGGAAAATGCTGAAAAGCGTATGCCTAAAGTTAAAGACAATACGTGTGCTGTGCCCTAAGTTCCTTGAACAAAATCGTACAAACCTTACCATTAAACCTTTTCACTTTCGACCTATCTAAATTATGCACAATATGGAAGAAGCCTTGATAAAGTACAGGAAAGGAAATGATATCACACAAAATTTGGAAAAGGTCATTAATTTTTATCAATACTGTTAATGAATTTTCAACAATTTCACAAGTTTATCTTGTATGCAAAGATAAATTTGGGAAATTCCAAAATACTCTGTAATAACAATTACGCTCACCCCTTACATTTATTTTACTTTTTATTGGGCGTATTTTATGGGAAAATTTGTGTAAAATGGCTGTGAAGTGATATAACCTGGTATGCGCTGGTTCGAATCACGAGCACTAGAATCTGTGCAATACTAAGATAGTGTAATCCCAAAATAACGAAAATACTGTTATACGATCACTTTTTAAATGCCAAAAAAAATCTTCCTATACATGTATTCAGCTATGGGAGCTGTGTCATTACGACCATCAGAGGGGTACTGTATGTTCGCTTTCAAGACTACCGGTCTTCTAGCTCCTATTTTTTGTGGGAGGCCCGTTGGCCGAGTGGTTTACATCGCCGAGACATATTGCTGGCGATTAGGTGCCTTACTCGGGGGGTCGCAGGTACGAATCCCGCTCGGGACTCTACCAATTTCCTGCACTAGAATCTGTGCTATACTATGAGAGTGTAATCCCAAAATAACGAAAATACTGGTATGCGCTGTTGGGTGGAACCACTTATCTTCTTACTCAAAACATTATATCTTAATCTACAGAAAGTCTTTGCAACTCGAATGGATATTATTAGAATTTCCGCCTGTGAAACTAACCGTGTGCTTTCTGTTCATCGACAGAGGCCTGGGAAACCAATCTCGTATCTCTCGGACCGAACATTTTCGCAGATATATTAGACATAAAAATTTCACCAGACAGCAGAATTCAATGAATATTCATATATATTCAAAGAAAATCGTCAATATCTTACATGCGGGCACAATGGTTAAGCTTGACTTTAACAATCCCCTTCTACTGATCATCATGATGTCATAAAACTAACATGACAATCCTATAGTTTGACTTTGGTTTGCCGCTCAACATTGAATCGATTTTCTGAATTTTTGTTTAAAGCAAAACACAAAAGCATTGTCTGAATGCTGTTCCATATGCTACGAAAAACCTCAGGATCTTAGCCCTAAAATTTTAGGGAAAATCTTTGTCCAAATGAATATGAAACAGACCTCGCATTACGCTATGCATGTCATGGCTGAAGTCGGTATCTTTCTATTTGATGCCTTCCAGCTGCTACAAGCCATTATTCATAACCACAATTTGCATTCTGCAAATCGGTTTGTTTTTAGTAGGCACAGTTTCGAACGGATTCTTGTCTCAAACGTTTGCTCAAATGGTAATCTAACTCTGTAAATTAAACTGTCTCTGACTACAACTCACTTCCCATTTGTCATGCATATCATGGTTTATCTTCATCTACGTTTTGTCATCACGGGTTGTGACGTCATGAATGGCTACTCAGTTATATTTTAGCTGCTTTATGACCACCCCGAGACGGGTAGCTGCAATACAATTGATCCAATCTGAGATTGTGAGGATCGTTCTCAAACAAATTAGTAACTACTGATATTATGAAAAAACTGTGTACTATTTGCTACGTGTCTTCGCTGGCGTAGTATTCGGGAATTACCAGCTGCATAACTGTACTATGCCACGTAGGATATTGAAGGGACTACCAAACAGTGTCATACTTATATATGCAACTTTTGGAAGTAGATTTTATGCAAATGTAACTTTTGTATTTTGCATCCCATTATGTTTTGGGTCGTTCATATACTCCTGTACTCATTTTATGGCTACCGTATTTATCCAGTGATTAGTTATTAATTTTCATACATTTGTACATTATTTATATCCTAATTTAATCTGATTGTCTTTCCAAGTTTTAGCTCGCTAATATTAGCATCAGTGCTAGCGTTTTACCTGTTATTGTAACACCGAGGGTAAATACAAATTGAATTGAATTGAATTTAAAAAAAAAACAGTCAAAAGCCGCTCAAGCCGATAGAGACTTGAACTCTTAGTAATACTCAGGAGTGGTTCCCGAGATCTGGGACATAGTGAGGTGGCTTAGCAAAAAGATCGTGACACGCTGGACCAAAGCACCAAACTTGGCACATCCATCACTTGAGGCATACAGAACAATATCAGAAGGGGTGCCCATTGCTCTGGGCCGTGTGACGCCCTCTGGCCCCCAAAAGGGCATCTAAGGGAAAATATTATCATTGAAAAAATAGCTGGCTTCCCATTAGCTTCATGACTTTCGTTATCCTTGAGGCTAGGAAGCTGAAACTTGCCACATTATATCTTTGGTTCCAGCACTACAATAAAATGTAACAAAATTGAAGATGGCCTCTATGATGATGTCACAGTGACGTCATATTATAAAAATAAGCCATTTTATTGACGATTTTTCTGATCGATTTTTCAAATTTTGTATTTGTGCCATTTTCTTCGCTCAAATTGCCTTGTAAATCAGTAAATAATCATCTGATATGAAATAAAATATTATTATGCACTTTCACGTAGACAAAATACACCAATTTTGAAGAAAATACGACAAAAACACAACTGTCGTCCATTTTGAATTTACCCATGATGCTCTTCTCCGAGAATTAAATGGCCCTAATATGATTTGCTATATGGACACAAAGTGCCAGCTCTCAACACTTCCGAGCATCAGAGAAAATTTTATTGGGAAGAGCGGGAGGGGATGAAGGTGAATCCAACAATAACAATTGAATACAGGATCCTCCCTATTCAGTATCATTTTACTAGTGGGTGTGCCTGCAGAACCGGCATATAATTGGAGTAGTGCACGTGTCCTGAACCATGCACATGTAAATGTGTAAATATAATGGTATTGTCACCCAGTGGGAATAAGGTGTAGTTTCAGACCCCTCCCCCAATCTGCCTCTGAACCTGAAATCGTCCTAAGCACTCTCGGTCATGTCAATAGCGACGGATAGAAGTCAACGTGTTATTGTAATGTTAATTTCATGTTCCTGTCCCTCAATGGGCGTTAAATGCAATCTCCGATCCTTTTTCTGTGTCTAGTCACTCTCTGAGATCCCCATAGTTATCCTGAAAATGTTTGACAGGCTTTTGACCCAAAAAACCCCAAATATTGCGGGCCTCTATTTTCACACTTGGTATTCCCACAACTATCTTGACAAAGTTCCATGAATATTCGACCAAAGCTGTGTCCATTCAGTGATAATATATAGACAAGTGCTACAACATGTTACTTGTATGTTGCGCGGGTGATTGGGTGGGTATAGGTTCCTGTTGCTTCAAAGCATTTTGCTGAGAGGCAACAGAAACTTGATAATGTGATGTCTAGCATTATAATATCACTTGTCTTTATTGCACCATGTTAGCATCCTGTCTGTGTCTTGTGTGCTGTCCTCAGTGTTTCATAGGGTGGATGGAGGGTGTCTGGTTCCATGCTGCTTCAAAGATTTCTTCTTTGAAGTAACAGGAACGCAACTTGACTGGGTGATGCTTAGTTGGTTCGTCGCGATATAGCTGAGATATTGTTGAAAGCCACGCTAAATTCTATTCACTCACTCACCCTTACTTGTATGTTGCATGTTCTCGGTCTCCATTGGGCGTTAAATGTTATTTTGATTCCTTCTTGGTTTTAGACTCCCTTTAATTTTCTGGCCATACAGCTCTGTTAGCTATCCTGACGTAATTTGATGGCCTTCCAATAAAAAATCCCGGCCTCCAACAGGCGTAAGATGCCCTTTTTGGGATTGTTCTTTTCAGTTTCACTCTCACGGACTCCAACACTCTTCAGAAGAAGGTTCGTACCATTTCGTCCAATAATTTTTTTCGGCGGTCACAAATATACAAACAGAGACGTATAGAACTAAACACACGTTTAACACGTGTAACACTTGTTAATTCAGCTATTCTTCTCTCGAACTTAAAAGTAGAAAGATTAAAATTGGAGCGATATGCAAGAAGTGGGGAAAATTGACGTCTGGCGACTAAAATGCAACCATATGACTTAACAGGAAAGCTTCCCTTGGCACCTCACCTGCAGACCCGAGAATACGGTGGATTCTCGGTCGTAGACTTAGTATCTCGGCCGCGCTTTTATTGCAGCTGTTAATATGGATACTATGAAGTATCCCCACGGCCCCTAGCAACGCCTTAAGAGGAATTAGAAACGCTAGCTCGTGAGCTGTGATGATAGATCAACTCAAACAAATAACTCATCGGATGTTAATGGATGACCATCGAGGACGTCTGATGAAGTAAACGCCTCAACATGGGGCGAATCTGGTAAATGCTAGAATACCCTAAAAAACTGTCCAGTCTTGGACATTTCCATCTTTTTTTCCATTTTACGAGATGAAAAGCTAAATTGTCAATTTTTACAAGGATAAGGGGCAATTGTTTCCTTTTACACAGGCGATTATGTAAACCTAATTGGTATAGATGGTTTCAGCCACCCGGCTTTCCCTTCTCAAAAAACTTTTCCCTGATACTCCAAAATGAAGAAACGTCGAGGGCTGTAACTTAGAGCAGTTATAGTTTATGATACTGATGTTATTTTTGAGCCTGTTGCATAAAACTCGGAGCACAGCTTCATGAGTAAATTCATAATGGATAACATTAGGGTGTACCAGAAAGTTCTGTTTTCATCGTATTCCTTCAAAATTAATGTGTTGTTCTTCGTAAAAGTGCTCAAAAGTATTTTATCTCAAATAAGATGATTATTTACTAATTTACCAGGCAGTTTCAGCGAAGAAAATTCCACAAATAAAAAATGGGAAAATTCGGTCCGATGACTTATTTTAGGAATATGATGTCACTGTGATGTCATGGCCACCATCTTGGATTTTGTGACATTTTCCGGTAGCGCATGAACCAGTGATACAGTGTGGCAAGTTTCAGCTTCCCAGCCTGAAGGATAATGAAAATAACGAAGCTGTTTCTAGGCTAACTATTCTTTAAATAACAATATTGCCCCTCAGATGCCCTTTTGGGGGCCAGAGGGCATCACACAGCCCAGAGCAAAGGGCACCCCTTCTGATATTGTTCTATATGCCCCAAGTGATGAGTGTGCCAAATTTGGTGCTTTGGTCCAACGTGTCACGATCCCCCCAAAATATGGCCCTAAGCCACCTCACTAACACCAAAACTTCACTTATTTTGAAATACGTCTCCTCAAATATTCCATTTCTGACGTCATAAACACTCATTTCATGGATAATGAGAAGAAAGGGTTTTTGTGAAATTTTGCCTGTGGGTGCCCACGACAATTATGCTACTTCTTTTATGAAAACAATAGCTATTGTTATGTAAATCAGCCCAAAATCTGTTACCATAGCAGCAACGTTTGAACGTTTTTTGTTCGTTCGAGAGGAAGTATTAGTTATTGAAAATATACATAGCAAGCGTCAGATTCGACATTCAATATTCAGCCGTCATCCATCAAAGAATTTCCGCTTCATTAACGAAATACCTATTTCGGATGAAAGCACCAATTCTAAATGTGTATGAAATAAAAATTTCTTGCGAGAGAAAAGCTGTTAACAGTCATTACTGACCATTATTCCATCTGATAGAATCATTAGCATACCTCATATTCAAAAATTAATACCTTCATAATTTTTTTAGTTGTAGTTCATAACAACCGTTAGCCTATGTAGCCGTTTTGGCTTTAATATCATATTTATCAACAAAACAGTTAAATTTAAATTTTTTGCCAGGTTTGAAAAATCTGCTCGATCCAATAATTACAAGTACAGATACTGCAAGAAAGATAGTTCTTTTGAATTGCACCACGATCGAAGGTTGAAAGATACTGGGTGATACGTTTGGTTAAGTTTATCTGATTTCGCTCAACCCGTTCATATGAACAATCAACGTCAAAGCGTGTCCGATATAGACTAGAAATAGTACACGACATAGAAATTCATTTGAATCAATGAATACTGATCAGTGTTACGAATTTGATCATAGGAACGTAATGATGGCATTGATGCTAATATTGTCTTATCAATTCGGTCGTTCTATTATGGACGCAGAAATTCTTTCTGGTATTAAATTTCGGACATGACGTCAGTGTTAATTGACTCATTTGCATAGAGAATGTCTGCATTATCTCCAACTCCATACATGTATCTCTACTACCGTGAATTGTTCTCGCAACAAACCGCGTTTTGCTTTATTCGTCAATAATTCAGTGGGTTTAAAACAGCCATTATGAAAATATTTAAATGTTCTGAGGTGAATATGCAGTTTTGTTGCCCCGACGATGTGCATTTCCCAAGCCGCAGTCGAAGGCAATATACACATCTGAGGGTGACAATAACTACATGTAGTGTGAGTGAGAGAGCAGGGCAACCTCTGTTGTAAACATCTGCTCGCGGCGGGGAATATGCAGTTTCAGTGGACAATATACTCACAATGACCAGGATATATGCAGTTTTATCTCATTTCAATTTATTTAGGGGCACGCTCTGATAGACATAATAATATTAAATACTCGTTTGGTAGTCCTTTTAAAACTTTTTGCACGTTACTTATAGTTTCATTTGCATTACTATTTTAGAGCATTGTGATATAGCCATGAATCTGAGTAATCTGTCTGTTCTCCTGTTGTACAAAGTGTCAGTCATATTTGCACATACATGTTACGGTGGACGAATCCAGGTCATCGAAGCCAAGTCCGAAACTCCCACGTCTTCATTGGTTGTCAGTGGTATACTTTTGTTCGTTGACAAAATGGACAATATGTAACTCGCCGCTAACTTTGACCACAAGCAATGACTATGTCGACTTTCATTGCACTGTTGACGATATGATGTTGTGATATAAATTATCTATGTACAGATATGACCGCCAATTTATACAGTGGTGGAATGGAATGGCATCCACACCATTGTAGTATAGATTTTTCTGATATTGAGAGAGGGAACGGTAATCAAAGTAAGAGGTTTCGTCATAATGGTATTGGAACTGTGATTATCATCAAACGATTGCGACTGTTTCACCCACAGTGTGCTGGTAATATCATGCTCCTCCGTCATTGTATCGAGTAAGTCTGGGAGAGGGCACAAGGGGACTTCAGAAATGACAAACAGTGTGTGGCAATGTAGGAAACATAAGGAGGATCAAAAATATGAGAAATTTCACTTAAATGGACACTACTTCCAATCTTATTATCTCTTGGTGTAATCAACTTTATTGTTTTCGATTCGTGTAATTATTCATTAGTTCTTATCGGTAAATAAGAAATACCGAGTTGCCTCCAGAAGCTAGAAATCAACACGGTGTCACGGAGTCGCATTGAATAACAGCAGAGTATTCGCTTAACCTTGCCCTAAAATATAAACTTTCCCACACTAACCGTGTGTAAAATAACCATCGAGCACGCATATAAAGACAATATTTCCTAAATTTGTTAGACAGTTTTCGAAGAAAATTGCATAAATTAAAAATCGAAAATATCTTCTGGGAAAAAGACGTCACTGTGACGTTATCAGTGCCTCATCACTCCTTTTTTACATTGCCTGGTAGATCTCGATCCAAACATATAGTGTTTGATTTAACTCCTTTGTCCCAGAGATAATGAAACTATTTAGGAAGGAGAGTTGGCGAGTCGGATTCAGACCGCGGTAAACCCCAAATCGCTCATAAATAGAGCAGATAGGTTTAAGGCTTTCTTACTGGAAGAGCACTAAATGAACATGATGTATATGTCGGAATGCTTTAAGCGGTGTGATCCAATAGTTTTCGATTTGATGTTTGTACAGGGATACGCGCTGTGACCTAGTATACCTGACGGCCCTATTTCTTTCATCCCACTTGTCAAAATTCGACTTAGGTGCTGCCGGATAGCGCCTGCAAAATGCATTTTGTGATTTCAGGTTCCGACAGAATAATATTTCAGGTGATACAATAATTTTGATTTAATATTTATTTTATATTCTCATGGTACATTATGTAATTAATATTATACTATTGCATTGATTTATTATTTGTGTTGTTTTATTGTTAAATCTTATTATTAATGAGGGAATTAAATCCGAGTTTGTATTATTGCACATGGATAGACAGATTTGGTTCGTCATATACATGTATATATAAGAATTTGTTTTCTCGCAGTTCCAGTAAACCAACAAAGCCAAAAAGTCTCCAAGTTCTATAGCTTCTCTGCCTTCGTCTTTACTCTTCAAAAAACAACCAAACGAACTCAACTTACACTATGTAACTCTTGCAATATGCTAATCCATCGTAAGATCAGTTTAAAAAAATATGGATCCTTTTGAATGTTTATTCAAAAATAGAATTTGTTTATGCCATGCGCTGACAGTTCAGATCGTAAACCAGAGAACAGCGCACACAGATCGCACGCACAGTGTAGTACAGAAATTATTTGGACTCAGAGGGTTAGGCTTTGAACTATCTTATTTTTGGTTCAGATTACCGAATGTCCTACTCTATTTATAAAGGTTTTAACCGGATTGGTACAGCACAAGCTTTAAATCAAATCTCATCTTCATATGGCCAGCAGCGAGGATGGGTGTAGATGGGGGGGGACGTTTATCTTACTATTGACCGTTACACTGTTTTCTCAGAAGCATATGTATATTTCCATATGTCCACATACCAAGGACTGAATATTCTGTTGGTTTATTTAACTGTTAAAACCGATGAATAGACAATGGCGTTTGAAGTATGCAAAGTTGTATAAATTATAGATTGGACAATCTCGCCTTGTTGATAACTATGAACTCATCGAAATAAAATGTGATTAAAGCGATTTTGGTTTATATGAAACGATTGTATGAATTTGTATTTGTTGTTGTTGTTGTTGTTTTGGTGTTGTTGTTGATTTTGCCAAGGATATTTGCCAAGGACGTTCGTATTATATCGAGAATATTGCAAGGTTACGTTAGAATATCACAAATATTGTTTTTGGGTGAAAGATGGAAAGATAATTCACGTTCGCCTTTCGCCTTTCTTTCATTTGTTATATATATCAGTTATATATATCAGTTATATATATCAGTTATATATATCAGTTACAGTTTGCATTGCCAAAAAAAAATCTTTTTACCTCGGAACTATTTTTTCTCTCACAACGGGAATAGTGCTCACGTCGTCGATGACACCATGGTTACGGCCATTCAGACGCGTTCTAAAATGACAGAAATTTGATTTACGATTTGAGTTTTAGAGAGCCAGTTTTCACATTGTATCAAAGATCCAAGATGCATGACGAAGCGTTTTCATGGTATTTCGCAGAAACAGACACGACGGAAGCATTTTCCAATTGGAGTTGGCTACTATCCCAGCATTTTATTAGGCGAGGGACCCGAGGCTGCTCAAAGGCCAGCCCACTCCTCTTTAAATGCATGACTCGACTTTGGTGAAAACGCTTGCCTAACCGTATATTTTTAGTCATGTCCGAGAATCCCGAATGAAAACAAAAACAAACCATATAAAAGAATGCTGCCAATCTTAGAACATTAGGCCTAAATATGAAAAAAGTCCCGAGATTAAGTGTCCAGTTCTGAAATGTATGCATTATTTGGGTTATATGAGAGAGAGAGAGAGAGAGAGTTAAGATTTAACGTCGCGTTCAGGAGTTATTTGGGAAGCAGTTTTGTAGATCTATCCACAGACTATGCAGAATGTAGTATTTGTGTGGTGTTTCTACCGTAACAGACCCAGCCAGCAGAAGACTTTCGCCATACAGTGTGTGACGAAAGAAGGGGTGTTTTACCAAGCGCTAGTTTAACGTCATAGTGATAATTCACTGTAGTTAAATAACAAAAGTTTTATTTAACTGGAGTAACAACACTTGAGGATTCCAGATAACTAACAGGTTTGAAAATTGGACAAACACTTTTTCGCCTAATATAAAAAAAAATCATAATCAACAGGAAAGGCTGGTGGAAGAAAGTGATAAAATATATTTCCGTATAGACAAATTTAAGGGTTTTTTTTAAGATGTCAGACAAGACGTCAGGATCAAGCAACTAACTTTCTTTAGATATTTTTCATATGATATTGAAAATTCAGTTTTCTCCGTTCACATTTTGTGCAACATTTTCAAATTGGTCTCGTCTCCTGTGATGCATACAATCATGAAATTTAAACGGTACATAGTTGTTTAAGTTTGTATTCGTTTTTAAGTTATCAATGCCTTTAGTTGAAGGAATTGAATTTATCGGATTTATTCGTATAACATTTCTAGGAGGAAACGATGAGGCTGTTGTTTTGTTCAGAAGCAATGGTGTAAGAATCTGAAAGTCACATATTTTTATAAGAACTTTAGAAACTATAAGCGAAGAATTTTGACGACTCACAAACTCAAGTTATCACAAATCCGAATTCCCTGAATGAACAGGTTTGCGAAAATATATGACTCGTTTTAGTGAGTTTATTTATTATAATATAATTAAGCCAAAACGTATAAGATATCCCAAATATTATCACTAGGAGCCTTTGAACCTTGAGGAGTGATCAATAAAGCAATCTACTAAATAAACCTCTAGCTCACAGCTCCCGAGCCAGCTCTTCCAACTCCGCTCAACCCGGTGTTGTGTGACGTGTGGTTACTTCATAGTTTACACTTAAACATCTGCAATAAAAGCGCGACTGAGATACCAAGGACATTTATTAAAACCCTCCGTATTGTCTGAATGTGAGGTGTCAAATTTTCTCACCTCTTATATATCTCATGACGTCTTTTCCTATTTCCATCACATGAAGAATTGTGCATCTTTTCAACTGGATGTCAGGGGATCAGTTATCCTGAAATCCGACATAGATTATGTCACACGACATTAATTTGATTGTTAACGTGCGGTACAGGTGCGGCAAGTTTGTGAAGCATGGTATATAACAAAACACACCACATTAATGCTTACAGAACTCACCGTTTGTCTGTATCAGTCCAGAGATCCGGTGTTAGAATTTAAATTAAAGTCGTGTTACACGAGGGAAGTGGCAGGTAATTGAATCGCATCCCTCCACCAATCACGTGATGAATTGCCATTAGCTGAATGGACAACGCACAATACATGTGTCCGCAAGGCCTGTAGTCCTGTATGCAAACGGAAACACCGAATTAAGGATTTTAGGACGTGTTCGGATTTGACATTCGCGATATTAAAATTGATATGTTACATAAGAGAGATGGCCGGGGTAATCGGATAGCATTACACACTGGCTCTGTTGTCTCACACGAGTTGTTGCAACGGGATTTGTATGTGTTCAGGTGTTCACGCGACAGATCAAGCGGCTAGTGATTTGGTTACCAACCGGTTGATCTGATCGGCCACACATACGCCTATGCCTGCTTCAAGAAAATCATATCCATTAGACTATCTTGTACATTTATTGGAAAATAAACTATTTGGCAAAGCTCAAGGAACTGAAAAAAGAACTGAGTAAATGGAAATTAAGAAACTTAACAATCTTAGGTAAAATAACAATAATAAAATCAACTGCTCTGTCAAAACTAACGCACCTCTTCCTTGCCTTGCCAAACCCGCCCGACGAGTTCATACAAGAGCTTAACTCAATCCTCTTTAAATTTATTTGGAACGGAGGTAGTGATAGAATTCAAAGGAAAATAATTACTCAAGATTATAACAAGGGAGGGTTGCGAATGGTAAACGTGGCAAATTTCATTCACAGTTTAAAAATATCCTGGATAAAACGGCTATTTCTACATAGTAGAAAGTGGAACTGTCTTATCTTGGACGATCTACCTGAATCAACACTTATGTTGGATTCTGGCAGTGAACACATCAAAACTTTTCATGAAGAATTATCAAATCCCTTCTGGAAAGATGTTTTCAAAGCCTGGCATCTATGCCAAAGTAAAATGAAACCAGAAACCATAACAGAATATCTCGACGAACCTTTGTGGTATAACAGTAACCTGAAACATCCGTCTTTCTTTATTAAAAATTGGTTTGAAAATAAAATCCGGTACATTCGCGACATTGTAAATGATAGAGGCGAAATACTATCCTTTCAGGATTTTAAGAGTAAGTTTGGGGTGAAAGGAACAATTATAGATTATGTACGTTTGGTGAAAAGAATTCCCGAAGAATGGAAGGAACAATTGTGTAAAAAGGAAATTCTCTCTGAGTTGTATGCACCAGTCTTGGGAGCAGCAAAGGCGGTTTTGGTAAGACAAGGAAAGGGGTGTAGATGTTACTATGACATTTTAAATTCGGAAAATGAGCTAGTGAATAAATCAGAGCGACACTGGGAGGAGATTTTGCCGTTCGATCTGGACACCAAATGGTCAAATATATATATGCGTAGCTTCACAAGTACAACTGAGACTAGATTAAGAAGTTTGCAATATAAATTATTACATAGAACATTATCTACGAACTCCTTTTTATTTAAAATCAAAATACGGACTGATGATAAATGTTCGTACTGTAAAATAAATAAGGAAACAATTGAACACCTTTTTCTGTATTGTCCAATCGTAAAACAGCTGTGGCACGAGCTCCATAACTGGTTAATTAACTCCTTGGAATATAGAGGTAACTTCACCAACCAGAATATTATCTACGGGTGGGATAGTGGACAATTATTTCTCAATACTATATTGCTTATTACGAAACAATACATTTATAGGAATAAATTTACACGAGATACGTTAAATTTTAGATTATTGCTTGGAGTAATTTGTAGACAGTATACCACAAAGAAATTGATTGCCAAAATGCATATGAATATGTCTAAATTCAATAAAAAATGGGCGTCGGTTGAAAGTGTCATTGCAAAAATTGAACAAATGTGATACAGTATATAATTATATCTATATGTTCAGGCTGTTGGCATGATTAATTTACTTTCCCAATCAAAATGTGTTTCTGTATTAGTCCACGTCTAGCACATGTGTTTTTGTGTGTTGTACTTGTCCATGTATATTGTATATTCTTTTGTTATTATAATTGTTTGTAAATATACTGTACTTATTACTATATGTAAAAATAAAAAAATATTATAAAAAAAAAAAAAAAAAAAATCTTGTACATTTATTAACATTATGACAACGTATACACTGTTAAACATGTGTGGAGGATCTAAACACATAAGCTACGCGCATACCTGTCAACACTTTTTCCACACGTCATCCCGCTAAACATGTGGTTTAGTGATTTGGTGCTTAGGGTTTAAACATGTTTATCGATAGTTCCCTACTAAACATGTTTAGCCATAGTGCTCTGCTAAACACGTTTAAATCCTAAACATTACATCAGGGGAACATGTTTAGCCATTGGATGTGTGGAAAAAGTGTTGACGAGCATGCGCGTAGTTCAAGCGTTTAGCTTCTGAACATGTTTAGCAATGGCAGTATGGATGTTATGTTCTTCGACTTCATATTCTTTGTCTCCATGGACACACCATGCATCCCCTTCTTGGTGCCAAGGCACACAACTAACTGCTGAATCTACTTTGGTGGAGAAATCAGAGGCCAACAACAAACTGAAATAAAATAATCCATAAATTTATTGAGGAAAGTAGTCATTGGGCCACAAGGTTGACAGCACAGTTATCAAACCTAGCCTTAAAAATAGTCAATCTGGCTCATTTAATATCTCCACAACAGGTCGTTTAAGCTGCTTCTACATAATCAGAGGGAACAACTCAGAATCATGCCATCAGGTCGAAAAAGTCCTTAACATCCACAACTACTGTATGGTGACAATTAAATCGTCAATTGAATTCATTATAAATCCGGAAACTATACATGTAGTTGCGCTCACAAGAAAGTTGGTGAAAACCAGCCTTAAAAATAGCCAAAATGGTGTATTTAATATATCCACAACAGGTTGTTTAAAATGCTTCTGATATACATGATGAAGGGGAACAACTGAGCTCAGGAAAATGTGAATCAGGTTGAAAAAGTCCAACACATGCACTACTGTATGGTGACAATAATGTGTATTACGTCGTCAATTGAATTCATCATAAATCCTGAGACTATACATGCAGTTACACTGGTCTGCTTTGGAATGTAGAATAACATATAGCCACTTTCCCCAGATCGGTTAATTGGAAATGGAATGATTTTAATTGATAAATCAAGGCCTAATTCGCAAAAATATCACAACTCTGCTTAATTCACTTTCTTCACCTTGATTCAGTTGTATAATGTATATCCTAAGTATCAATCCAGCCTGGACAAATATATATATTTGAGGTTTGAGGAGCAAAGGGTCATAACTCTTGAAAATATAACCGATATGCAGAGAAACTTTACACTGCACAACTATGGGGCATTGTTCACATAACATGCAAATTTCATACTTGTCCATACAATACTAACCGCGATCCAGCCTCGACAAGTCCCAATTCACGGAGATTTCAAGAACAAAGGGCCATAACTCTTGAAAATCTAAGCGAAACACGGAGAAACTTTACGCTGCACAACTATGGGACACTGACCACATATCATGTAAATTTCATACTTGTCCATACAAATCCAGGAAATCCAGCCCGGACAAGTCCCAGTTCACAAAGATTTCAAGAAGGAAGGGCCATAACTCTTGAAAATATAACACTCGGGAAGGACTCAATTCGCACTTCTGATTTGGTCTTTAATTCTTCTTGAAACTTCAACCAGGCTTTAACGTCCAGATGCGCAAGGTCTGTTCCCTTGAATAACATAAGAAAATAAGAGGGTGTGTCAATTTTGTGCCAATTTGCAACTCATATTTGGATAGCTTCAAATTTAACTAAGCAAATATTGAGAAAGATCAAACAAATGGATGAATGTGTAAAATATATGCTTAATGCCTCTAAGGGCT
>JAVTVY010051445.1:0-26232 GCA_036873755.1 Hanleya hanleyi | reverse complement strand
TTTAATAACAAGTAAACAGAATCAAATATCGAAGAGATACAGGCAGAGTTATTAACTGTTGGTTACCATCTCCGGCGTATCCCCCCGTCATATTTTCGCGGAATAGGCGGTGCCCACTACCCTGTAGGCCTGGGTTTAAAGATTGCTAGAATATCAATTCACTGATCATATGTCATAAGAATGTTTTTTAATGCAATGCATGAATAGAAGTTCTGTGTCTAATGTATCGCATCCATAAATTTCCTCCGATATATAACGCTAAATCACCACTATAAATGTGAGCCATCTTAGGCCATTGCCTATTAATTTGCATGTTAATCGAGTTGTCTCCCTTCATACCAAGCGCTTTCTGCCATCAAGTTTCGCGCGCAACACCGGAAGTGGAACCCGAGTGTAAACATTGGCAACCCGTGTAGTCCGGTGGCTTAAGGTCAAGATCGTGACCGACTGGAATAAAGCACCATATTTTGCACAGAGGCTCATTTGGGCATAAGAAATGATCTCAGAAGGGGTGCCCATTTTTACAGGTGGTGGAAGGCCCTTAATTTGAATAAATCCAATATGGCCGCCATAATATATACTGTAACCACCTGTTGGCGACTATTTGACAACTTGAAACGCTTTTTTTTACAAGAGATTGCTTTTCTACGAGCATGACTGACTCACGACGAAAATAATAACAATCATTGGGAGCTTTATTACCGTAGGAATATCCAATATGGCTGCCAGAGCGTCACCAATAATGGTATTATTGCCATACACATGCATGGGTGCTTGTATACATGCTAATATATATCATATATATTTATAAAGGCTCCATAAAGAGGTTTCTGTACATGTAGCTCTGTTATGATCGAGTCGATCAAGCACGCATGAACGTTATTGACTATTTTCTTTTCTATAAATATCTAATATGGCCACCAGCGCGCCATCCTCAGTGCTGATTATCGGTACAAAAAAATCTGTTTCGAAGGATGAAACTTCAGGTTATCGTACATGCCACGGCTGTGAACTACATCAAATGTTGTCAATTGGATTCTGCCTGGCTCCTTACATGTAAATTAGCATGTGTAAATCCAGCAGCAAAGGGAGTTACTTTTCAACACCGGTAAACCCGATCAGGCTAAAAATTGTGCTAAGTAACTACCCTGAGGTAGATTTACTCGTTTCAAGTTTCACAAACGGTTTCGATAT
The DNA here is from genome assembly GCA_036873755.1 of Hanleya hanleyi. Taxonomy (NCBI): domain Eukaryota; kingdom Metazoa; phylum Mollusca; class Polyplacophora; order Lepidopleurida; family Hanleyidae; genus Hanleya; species Hanleya hanleyi. The sequence continues at coordinate 25,038 of JAVTVY010051445.1, read as the reverse complement.
TGGGCACTCGAGAAACTATGCATTTACTGTCTCGCGCAATCGTTCATCTGCAATGCAAACCCTGCTATCGTGGACGCTAACTTAGACAATGAGTTGTCGAAAGGTCGAGTTGCTGGTCCGTTCTCAACTCCTCCTTTTGGCAATATGGTTGTCTCTCCATTAGGCTTAGTCCCCCAAAAGGAACCTAATACTTTTAGGGGCTCTCGGTGGCCGAGTTGTCTAAGGCGCATCGCTGGTGATCGCTAGCCTTATACCGCTGGGTTGGCACGGGTTCGAGTCTCGTTGGTGCATGTGTGAAAGTTTTACCAGTTACTTGCCGACGGGCCGGAGGTGGTTGTCTTCAGGTATTCCAGCTTCCTCCACCATTAAAATTGACTTCCACCATATGAGTAAACTAGCCCTGAGTGTGACATTAAACCAAATCACTCTTAATACTTTTAGGTGATACACGATTGATCTTACCCTGAAAAATCTGCCTTGTCTATTAATGGTGCGATTCCACAGGGACCTGATATGATGGCAAAAATCTATTTAGATGATACCTTCCGCATCATACCTATCGAGTCAGCGATTTACCCCTTATTGGAGTTTACCTGGGGCGACAATTATTCTTATGATCGGCGCCTCTCGATGGGATGCTCTACATCCTGTAAACTATTTGAGAGCCCAGGTCATTCTCTGCAATCGGTTATGGCTACAATATCAGAGGTGACCCACATACTGGATGACTTCATGTTCGTCGGTACAAATGGCGCTAGCCACTGTTCTATAGCTCTTAACACTTTTACTTACTTGTGTTAGTATTTGGGTATTCCAATCAAACATGGTAAGACCTACTACCCATCAACAATGGTTATGCATGAGATTCAATTGGACTCCAGAAATATGAAAGCATCATTTCCAGAAGACTAAATTCATAAACTGAAGAGCATGCTGAGCGAATTATCGCGCCGTAAAAAGTTCCCTAGTGGAACTGCAGTATCTCATTGGCTCGCTCAATTTTTTCTCCGCTGTATCACAGGCTCACCATCACATTCGCTTGAATAAAGCTAGAGACTATATTAATACCTGGCTTGTATTACTGGAGTCTTTCAACCGAAAACTGTTTTCCGACGCTGCTGATACCCTGGGTTTGGCGGATGTTTTTGGATCCTCGTGGATAGACAAAGAATGGCCAGTACATCTTGCGCACTTACATATCACGGTCACGAAGCTGTTCCCCATCGTCCTTGCCGTGGACATTTGGATCCACAAACTGGCACATCATAACATTCTCTTTCTTTGTGATATGGCCGTGGTTGAAATAATAAATCACCAATCTTTCATTGCTGATGAAATTAGTGCGTCAGTTATTCTGTTCATATCAAAACATATTTCGGAACAATCTAACGTTATTCCTGACAAGCTCTCCCGGCTAAGGTTGAGCCTCTTGGCTCAACCGCTGTTGCTGACTCTTTAAAGCAGACAGCTAGAGTTCTTCTGACGAAGTACCTTGCTGAATTTTCCTCGAAAATATACAAGCGCGCGCATGACAAGTATATAGATATTTCCTCAATAACACCGGTCACTGTACTAGTAAGACATTCCCATTGCAGTTGGTTTCAGAAACAGTCGGTTTCCTTCAAAGCCTTCTTGTATTTCCACAAGTATGCACACTGCATAGCTTATACATTCGTATCGGCTATCAGTTATGAGCAGAATTTGGCTGCAGTAAACGACCCTGCTAAGTTATTCCTTGTCAAACACCTACTTACGGGCATGTAAAAATTACACAGTTAGTCGGATACCAGGTTGCCCATAACTAAGGATATCCTCCATAAGATATTTGATGCTATACCCCACATTGTAATTCTTTTATGAGCAATGTTCTTGGTAGCATTTCTTGCATTCTTATTCGTGAGTGAAAGGACAGTTCGTTCGGAACAAGACAGCAATAGCAATGTTCTTTAATACAAAGACGTCTCTTTCTCCGACCACTCTGGTCCGTTACCGGCATGAACATCATTATACGCAACTTCAAACATAAAATATCCCATAAATCAGTTCATTTGTTTATATCACCGTATACTGATAATATTAGATATTATCCAGTTCTAGCAATCCGTTCTTATTTTCGGTTATATATTTCACATCCGAGGACGGGACCCCTGTTCCAGTTTTCAGAAGATGCACCCGTTACAGCTTCCCATTTCTCAGCTCATGTAAAAAAACGGAATCTCTTTAATCGGCATTGACCCTCTTTAATAGGCCATAGCTTGCGCCTTGGCGCCGCCACTTCATCTTCACCAGCAGGAATCCCGAATAACTTATTCAAAAGTGTGTAGATGGAAGACTAGCACTACATTAGAATGATACATTTGGTAGCTATGCATTGTACAGCCACGGGCTGCATTGTATGATAGCCCCAACGAATGTATTGCATAGATAAGGATCTGGTCCAACTTGACCCAGTTTGGCAAAAGTCCGTCAGGGGCGGCTGTGCCATCTGAGTCAGTTATATTTGATTATTTTCTAATATTTACCGTATATTTAACACCAAGAAAACAATTAAAAAAAATATTTCAAAAATTTACAATTTTTCGGTTCTGACGTAGCTGTAACGTCATTAAGGTGGCCATCTTGGATTATTTTGCATTTCTCGTTAGATCTTGGCCAACACTATTAGTGTGGAAATTTTTAATTTCCTACCCCAAAGGATAGCGAATATATGATGTTTTGAAAATCGTTGAAATAAAAATTGCCATTTTTTGGCCCAAAATGACCTCGGGCCCCTAATGGGCCACAAGTTGCCTCGTGGGCCTCGAAATCGGGGGCACCCCTTCTGATGTTGATGTCGGTGCCTCTGGCGACACGTGTGCCAAATTTGGTGCTTTATTCCACTCTGTCACGATAAAGTGAAAATCTGGCCTTAAGCCACCGGACTAGTGTATTTGGAGCTTTTTTAGATCCATCGGGCTTTTTTAGCTTGATCGAGCTTTAAAAATGTCACTTTTACTCGTACTGATCATGGGATGTCCAATTTGCGTGGCGAAGCGGGCGTTCACAGTTTTACCATGCTGAGCCGAACATGGGAGAAGTTCAAAACCGAAAGAATCTCAATTGTTCACAATTGCGTTGTTGTTATATTTCATATCAAATTATTCTTATGATGCACAGTCAACAACGTTTCCTCACCTCCTGTATTGTCATCAACACTTTATATCTCCTCATAAAACGTCCAACTTGAAGCCATCTTGGCGCCTCGCTTTCACTATGATCTGGCCAGCCCACGTGATCGGATATGCCGAAATATGGATTTTTAATTTTCCATCGGGTATAACAACAACGCAATTGTGAACAATTGAGATTCTTTCGGTTTTGAACTTCTCCCATGTTCGGCTCAGCATGGTAAAACAGTAAACGCCCGCTTCGCCACGGAAATTGGACATCCCATGATCAGTACGAGTAAAAGTGACATTTTTAAAGCTCGATCAAGCTAAAAAAGCCCGATGGATCTAAAAAAGCTCCAAATAGCTTTATCCTAAACCTGGTTAAGGGGGACATGCACAACTACCGTTTTTCATAGAATCACAAGTAAATATTAGGCAATATAGTTGGTGGCCAATATCATATACCAAAATGTTCCCCAAACCTTGCTGGATGTGAATATGACAGCCTTTGAACAAACAATGTAAATTTGTGTGAAATCACGGATATAATATTCCGCGATATTATATCTGAGTTCACCGAGATTGACCTCAACTCTGACATATCTAACGGCGGCATACAGGGATTCATAGAAGTCCAAATTTTACGAACCGAAATCCGTAAAATTGAGTTTTTTTACAGTCAAATTGAGTCAAAATAAAATTTATCGGCATTTTTTCACCTAAAATTGAGTATATAATTTTTTTACAAACCAGGGTCATTTTTTCCCCCCGAAGTTGAGTATAATTTTTTTCACAAACCAGGTTAATGTTATCTTCTTTGAACCTTGTCTATTGTTACCAATTCATGTATTTTTAACCTTTTGTGTAATTAAAATCATTTTGTGTTGTTGCTTGCATTTACTCATTTCCATCATTATGTTGTCAGAAAGAAACGATGAAAAACAAAATCATGCTGGTTTATAAAATAATTACACGATGATTGTATTGGATTCCGAAAATAATAGGAGTCTTGATGATGATATTGTTTTCATAGAAAATTGTTAACAAAAAAACGAAAAACTTCAAAAACGCTTGCAAGCGACCGTCTATGTCGCGGCAGGAAGAGTTCACTCCCTTGTCATGTGCTCAAAACGCACGCTGTACCGTGTACGGTCGTCTCAACTTTTGTTTGATCAAACCAAAGTGAAAATGATACAGTGTTACTATTTTCTCAAGACAAACCAAATTCAGAGCAGTTGACGGAGTTTACATTTGACGTTGTTGTTGCTGCACACAGATTCACATGTGCTTCCGCGACCATGAGATGATTTCCCGACAACCGGGTATTAAAATTTCGAATTTACGAAGCTTGAAAATTCAGTTTCCAACACACAAATTGAGTATAAATATTTTTTTGAAAACTATTGTTTTTTTACTAAAAAAAATTTGAGTTTTTAACTGAAAAATTGAGTTTTAAAACTCAATCTACGAACCGAAATTCGGTACGTAGAACTGACGTGTATGAATCCCTGCCTATAGTTGGTGAGCACGAAATAAGAAAAACACTATTTCCTACATAAAATGACAAGGTTCGCACAGTCCTGGAATGTCCTTAAATGTCCTGGAAAAATAAAAGTATGCTTTCCAGTACTGGAAAGTCCTGGAAAAATAGTATGTGTCCTTGAAAGTCCTGGAAAATCAATAGAATGACTCTGCTGCGAATCATCCGTCGGCAAATGCTCACTCCAACGATCGGTCATCGCTGTCGGGGGATTCCCCAGTTCACTGACGCGCCAATTCATTCATAAACTTTCGTAGTAAATATAGTAAAACTTCTCGGCCAATCAAATATCGAATTGAGACATCCGTCACTGAGCTCCCATGGTGACGGATATTCACGGAAACCTCCGATCATTAATCTGAGAGAGAAATGTAAAGAATGACATGATGTCACGCCTTTGTCATTTTAATTCTTCGTGGCCGAGTCATCCGGACTGCCGGGACTGCCGGGACTGCATGGCGCCTCAAGGAGTCTTTGCACAGAGCGAAGTGCAGGCTTTGCCAAAACACGTTCGATGTTGGAAATATGGGGGAAAGTGCCGTGAAAAGTCACGCGAAAGGTGCAAAGCATGAATCCTGCTATCAGCATGAGCGATAAAATATGCGGATTAATCGGACTATCACATCTTTCTTTGGCTCTTCCACGGCCGATTCAGGCATAATATCGTTGTAAGATTTAATTTGTACGATTATTTATTTACCCATCCGTTGTCCTTCAGATTAGAATCTCTATCTTTGAATGAGTTGTTCGTTTTAGTGACAAATATTTCAAGCCGAAAACGGAGCCATATTCCACGTGTATTTCATACTTCCTGGTGACAACAGGGGAGATAATCTTGTTTTGTTTTTTTTATTACGTACAATTTGTGTAATCATGCATGCAACTTTGTCCTGGAAAACAGCAATTTTGTCCTGGAAATGTCCTGGAATTTTGATCTTTCCCAGCTGTGCGAACCCTGAATGAATTATTGCAATAAAACCTGTCACTTCACAAAGAAAATATAAGGATAAATTGTAGAGAGGAAAAAGATGTTCAGACAAGCTCTTCTTCAATAAATCTCTTGGAACTATTATACATGGCTTGCCAATGTTTACAATCGGGCTCCACTTCTGGTGTTGCGCGCGCAAACTTGATTGCAGAAAGTTCTTGGTATGAAGGGAGACAACTCGATTAACATGCAAATTAATAGGCAGTGGCCTAAGACGGCTCACATTTATAGTCGTGATTTAGCATTATATATCGGAGGAAATTTATGGATGCGATACATTAGACACGGAACGTATATTCATGCATTGCATTAAAAACTATTCTTACATATGATCAGTGAATTGACATTCTAGCAATCTTTAAACCTAGCCATTTTGGGCAGTGGGCATGGCCTATATTCCGCGAAAATCTGACGGGGGATACGCCGGAGATGGTAACCAACACTTGATAACTCTGCCTGTATCTCTTCGACATTTGATTCAGTTTAGTTATTTTTAAACCTGTACAGATACCCGTTTAAAAAATATATCTTTTGCTACACATTTCTTTCAGAATCACCTCACAATGAGCAGTTTACCGTAAAAGATGCATGGTGTCGATTCGACGGGAATTTTTCATGATACACCGACACAAAACGTTTTAATAACTTTCATTGAAAATGCATCCAAAAAATACAAATCTAAATACATGTAAATAGTTTTCATTTCGAGTGTTATAGGATCATGAAAATATAAACGTTTTTGTATATTCTTCGTTCTTCTCGTAATGTTTACAAGAAAAGTTAGCTTGTATTCGCCGCGAATATTGCGCGATATACCGACATCAGGTTTCAATACCGGTAACTTAATATGAATACGCATCCATAAAATAAAAATCTGACTGCTTATTTTTCATCTCGAATATTATAGGATCATGAAAATATAAATATTTTTGCTGTATCTTGAGCTGTTTTCTTGTAATATTTATCGAAAAAGGTGGTGTCAATTCGCCAAGAATTTTCCGCGATACCGACACTTGGTATTGATAACTTTACTTGAAAAGGCTTCCGTAAAATAAAAATCTAAATGCAGAAATTTCTTGTGTAGTATTATAGGATCATGAAATAGAATATCATTCTGTTTCTTTAGCAGTTTCCTTGTAATATTGATGGGAATGCCGATTTGACGCAAATTTTTCGCGATATTCCCGACAGTATAGGTTTTGATAACTTTGCTTTGCATACTCATCCATAGAATGAAAACCTAAATACATATTTTCATCTCAGTATTATAGGATCATGAAAATATGAATGCCATGAATTATTTTCATAAATAATATCATTATCTTCAGCTATTTTTTGCAATGTTTACTTGTACACGCGTAACATGATTTGTCGAGATTTTTAACGAAATTCGCCAGGACAGGCTTCCATATAAAAAGGTTGGGACCATATATCCGGAGGCTAAAATGACACCTAAGACCTTGATTCAAAACGATATTTGATGTTTGTCACAGCTTATAAAAAGTGGCATTGCAACACTAGATTGCTTTTGATCAAAGTGGCAAATGAACAGAAAATGACAATTTGGTCAGAACGGATACGAAAGTATTGTTTTGTAAAAACAATGGTACCGTACCATTAGTACAAATTTTATTTCTAAATATATAGTCGCATTACCGTAGGTATCTTGTAAAAATGAAGTTCAAACTCAAACTTAGTTCCGTAGGACATGAAATATGAAAATTAAAATACCCGGCAGCTAAAACGTATCGGTATATGCTGTACTGAAAGCCTCAGTTTATTCACTGCTAAAATGTTCATTTGCTTACTATTTGTCATGAAAATATTATTATATACAAAAACAAATTTTAAGTGTTGTGACAAATGAATCGTATCCATAAATTTCGTTTCAATATATGACGCTAAACCACGACTATAAATGATAACCGTTTGGGACCAGTGCCTATAAATCTGCATGTTAATCGAGTTGTCTCCCTTGAAACTTTAAATGTTTTGCCCTCAAGCTGATACGCGCAGTCTGTTTAAAACCAGCGATGACGTCATAGGATTTTTATCTATAGGAGAGCAGTCAGATGCCCATTTTATTGAACTCCTTAAATGACAAGGCCTGCACATATAATCTTGGGCTTCATGAAAATGTGTATATATGTTTAATGTGCAGCCCTATGTCAAAATTAACATATGTAAACCTCTCTCACAGATACTTTTTGCATGACAGAGGTAGAAAAATAAGTGCATTATTATTGCGTATCATTTATGTTCAGGCCACTGTCTGGAGGAGATGGGTAGAAATCGTTCTCACCTATCGCATGAGACAGGTACTATTGTTCAAACATTTCAGTTGAACCCCTGATATGTCCATCTCTGTTTTGTCATTACCACCATATCTCAGAAATATTCAGGAGCACAAAACATAAATCACGCAGGCATGTGATCATGGAACAAGAGAAGCCTGTCGAGAATTAGGCAGATTGACATTCTATGGGTCACTAGGTTAAGCTGTCAGTTACCCATTGCTTGTTGCCATCAAACACTTGTCAACCGGGGCCCCATTCATTTGACCTTCATGCACAGTTCATGTTCAATTTTTGAAATATTAAAGTTATAAATTTAACTGATAAGTCACTCTAAAATGAGACAATAAAAAAGAATGGAAGGTTTGCTCAGCCTTGATCAATTAAACTTGATCGAAACTCACCATGAAATTTAATGTCACAAATCTCACTTGCATATTGTTCAACCAGACACTGTTGGACAAAAAGCACATAGAGGATGACCTATCCAGTCTACCAGTGCTGAGGAAAATAGGATACCAAATAGGCTTATGCAACTGAGGGATCTTTCATCATCAGTCCAGGGACCAACTTACAGAAGTTAAAAAAATTATAACCTAGCCAAGTTATCAACTACATGTAGCAATAACTCTGAGGAGTGGAAGGAAATGCCACAAAAAGTTGACCAGGGGAAAGATAACATGCATATGATCTTCTAATGCAAACATGGCAAGGTTTGGCTCAGAAGCTTGGATTTGACAATAACTGTTTCATCAACATTCCGTCAGCAGAGTGTCAATAATGTCAATTTGCACAGTAAACAAAAAAGCGTGCGTGGCTCTTCAAGAACAAGTGTGGTCTTAAGGGATAACTGCCTAATCAACCTCAATGTCTTAGCTTTCCAAGAAAATTAATTGAAGGAAAAATCTGAGATGCAAGGATATAAGCTGATCCATAATACATGTACATGTATCTGGGTTATTATCTCCTGTAAGTTTTATGAATGTACTAGGTTTGCTAAACATAGAAAATGGCTGTGTTAAATGAGTTAACACAGGTCATTACCCTCTGTGACTTCATTACTGGTCAAAATATCATCTTTTTGCTAACAGTAAAGATTCTGATTTAATCATTTGAGGTTATAATTTGATAACTTGTGTAAGCTGTTCTCCAGACTGATCTGTCAGACAGTTATTCATGTGTAAATGGAGATAAATATATTCATGTGTAAATGGAGATAAATGTGTTTTCAGTGGAAAAATCTTCTGTGAAATGTTTACGATTCATTGTGCATGTTAGATGAATGTGTGCTTTGTTTAATATGTAATGTTACTGATTTCAAATTAGGATGTGGTTGTACAGAAAATTACACTATTTTAAGGGTGTAAGTTAACTGATATGTGGATTGAGACATGAAACTGGTGAATTATTTTTTCAGGTATATTACAACAGTGCCAAGGTGAAGCAGGTGGATGTACCATCGTTCAGTGGAAGTTTTGGTATTCTCCCTGACCATGTGCCCACTCTGGCTGTTCTCCAACCAGGTGTTGTCTCCGTCTTTGAAGAAGATGGCAAAGTGAACAAATTCTTTGGTGAGATTCAAATATACATGTAGTTAGCACGTGAGAAATAAACATCAAATTCACTGAACAGAATATCTCTTTGATCTCAGCCTGGGGAATGTTAGCTGTCAAAACAAAATGCAGGCTGGTCGGTTAAACAACATCAAGCTATCGACACCTTTTGTTTGTGCCAGCAGCAAATCTATTGAGAATGTTGTGTCTGATTTTTTTTTTTGAGAAATAAAACTGTTGTGTTGTCAAACTTATGTCACTGATACAATGCAAATATTATAGTATTCAATCGAAATATTATCAAACAACACCCAGTAGAACTATCTGTTTGAAACATTTCCAGTTTGGGTGGACTAGGTGATCTCTGGGCTGAATTTTGTCTTCTTTCATTTTTTGCAATATTGCTCCAAAATCTGCAATGGAGTGGAATGTTGTGTGATGTCGAGCTCATCGATGTGATGTTGCTATTGTGGCCAGGTTTTTGATACAGGGTCTTTGTAACATCTTATTGTGACATCATGGCATTGTTGTTGATTGCAACATTGTGAAACTGTTGAAATTCCATGAATGGAATAGAACACTTATCAAACCTATCAGTATTTGAACTGTTCCAAATAAATACAATAGCTGATGTCAAAATTTAACCCAGAGATTGACTACACAGAACAGAAAATGTTAAAAACAGGTGGTTCTATTGGGTGTTGTTTGGTAATACTTTGATGGATAATATAATATTTGCATGACATAAGTATCAGAACACAAACACTTGTATTTCTCAAAAATCAGACAAAACGTTCCCAATAGATTTGCTGAGACATGCAATAGATCATGTAGATGATACAGCAATGAGAAAAGAAGGTACTGTATTTATATACCTGGGTAAACATGCCCAGGAAAATCATTGTTGAGATTTCATTTGACTGGGTTCATACAGATGCCATGGGTAATCATGTTGAGACACATCATGACCCATGAATTTACTTTTCACAAGACCATTTCTCTGGTTAAAACCTTAATATTGATTTATAAATGCTACTTAGAAAGTTTACCATCTCCTGGTCAAATCTCGTAATAGCTGAAGTAAGTTCATGATTTCATTCAGAGATTGTGCTGCATGCGTTATACAATGAGTTGATAAGCAGTTTATAATTGCTGGTTTTTCTTCGGTTTCAGTGAGCAGTGGCTCAGTCACAATAAATAATGACTCCACAGTCAACATTCTGGCTGAAGAAGCTCACCCTCTGGACAGATTGGATGTACAGGTATATATCTACTACTCGTCACACCTTACTGATCAACAACTGACCACCTAATATCCTTGTTACACACCCTACACCTGACAAGTTCGTCACAATCCACTTTTTCCTCCTCGGAGAAATAGTTGAAGGTAGGATACTGTTTCAGTGAGGATAGAAACTTACTTGCTTGCTTACAGTCCAATGTCACGTGAATCCGTGACAGATTCTATAATTCCTTCCTGCAGGAATCCAGAGGAGTGCCAATATGTTGATATCGTAGAGATGGTCAAAATTTGATGGGAATCCGTCATTGTTCATTTTGGGGGATTCCGTGGAAAAGCAAGCCCTGTATGTATACATACTTGTATTATACATGTATTCAACTTTCCATATATAGCCTTATTAACTCCATCCTCCAGAGGAGGAGGGGGTTATTGGAATCGTCCTGAACTATGGAACTGCAGAAACAGTTGTACATCAAAAGTGGAAAAACTAGGAAGACTTGGGCACTGAAACTTGCCTAGTTGGTCACAATTGAAATGTTGCGAGTCTGTATAGTTTTTGGACGATGGCAGAGGAGAATTAATACGTTTTCTTGTGAAGGAATGCTCGAAATTGGAAGGGCAATTTTTACACAGAACGTGGCTGTTGTTGTTGTACGTTAAGAGATTGACGAACTCACAAGGATGTTCCTGCTGTATAGATGTACCCCGGGTATTTGTGATGCACTCAGTCTCTGCACAGAGGTGACGATGGTAATCAAAGTGTTAGCTGTACTCAGATCTCTTGAGCAGGAGAGTGCCTGGATTTGCGACAAATGTAAACTAAAGTATGACGTTCTTCCAGCATGGCGATGAGAAAGAAAGCACACTTCCAGATCAGGGAATGGAAAACTCACCTACTTTTGTGCTTCAGTCGACCTGATCATTATTACCGGGGCAACTTTAAACATATTTTCCATCAACTTCGGAAGAAAGATACGAAGTTCTTGGCTTGGCTGTGACAGACAATGTTGAAAATGTTCAGAGAAATGCTGTTTAAATTCCATGCTGTTGCACAGGAAATGTAGCTAGATTATCAAATTTTCTGTGATGTGTTGACAATCGCTCTGACACCCCGGCCCCTATTGTTCGTTCATTCCGTCCTTGATGCATTCGCAACAATGAACATCTCAAGAATTTTCGCAAGCAAATTACTGGCGATATGAATATTTCAAATTCGCGTTTTTCCCACATAAACAAATTATACCTCAAAAAATGACCAACCCACTTAGCCAGCTTAAACAAAGACAGCTATGGTAATCAGTTCAGTTTAAATTGCCTTGCCTTTCCCCCCCAATATTCCTTAACTTTTTATACGCCCGCCAAAAAGGCGGACGTATTATGTGATGGCGGTTTCCGTCCGTGTGTCCGTCTGTCCGTCCCCCGTGTCCGGTCTATATCTTGAACAGTTTTCTATTTACAGTTCTAATTTTTGGTGAGTGGATACCCTACGGGGAGACGATGTGTCGCATACAAAAATGAAGGTCGAGGTCAGAGGTCAAAGGCCTGAAAAACAGGAAATCACTGAAATGATGTTGTCCGGTCTATATCTCTGAATGTTTTCTATCCACAGTTGCAATTTTTTGTGAGTGGATACATCAGGTGGAGACGATGTGTCGCGTACCAAAATTCAGGTCGAGGTCAGAGGTCAAAGGTCAATGTTGCCTAAAAATCAGGAAATCATTGATCATTGATAGTTTTCTATCAACAGTTCTAATTTTTGTTGAGTGGATGCCCTAGTGGGGAACGATGCGTTGCATACCAAATGTAGGTCGAGGTCAGAGGTCAAAGGTCAATGTGACCGAAAAATCAGGAAATCATTAAAAATTTCTAATTTTTTGTGAGTGGATTCAAAAGGGGGAAATGATGGCGCATACCAAAAATTAGGTCAAGGTCGAAGGCCAAAGGTCACTGTGACCCCAAAATCAGGAAATTATTAAAAATAACATTTTTTTTTGTGTCAGTAGAAACATGATGTGTCACCTACCAAAATGTAGGTCAAAGGTTAAGGTCACTCTGACCCCAAAATCGTGAAATTGTTAAAAATCATGATTTTTTGAGTCCATTGAGAAATTACGGGGAGCCGTTTTGTCACGTATCAAAATTTAGATCCAGGTCAATAGTCAAGGTCACTGTGACCTCGAATCAAGGTCAAGGTCAGTGTGACCGAAAAATCAGGAAATCATTAAAAATAAAAAAAAAATTGTGTGAGTAGATGTGTCGCCTACCTAAATGTAGGTCAAGGTCACTGTGACCCCAAAATCATGAAATTGTTAAAAATCATGATTTTTTGTATCCATTGAGAAATTACAGGGAGACGGTTTGTCATATACCAAAATTTGGGACACGGTCAATAGTCAAGGTCACTGTAACCCCAGAATCAAGAAATCTTAAAAAATTACTTTTTTTGTGTCCATAGGTCAAGGTCACTGTGACCCCAAAATCAAGAAATTATCAAAATTCACATTTTCATATGTCTGTCGAAGACGAGATCGTGAAATGCGATGTTGCGTTCTGTCCATTCATCCATTAACATTTGTTGCGATATCTCTAGTTTCAAGGTATGGATTAATACCAAACTTTTGAGGCCGAAGGGCGGTGGTTCTCTCCGGGTACTCCGACTTCCTCCGCCAACCAAACTGACTGTCACCATATGAGTGAAACAAACTTGAGTGTGACATTAAGCCAAATTCCCTCCCTCCTCCAAACTTTTGAGTATACCTTACTCGCATGGCAAAGAGGAGCCATACATTTTGAGATTAATTTGTCAAAGTTCAAGGTCACAGTCCCCCAAAAATGAATCAAGTTTAGCTGACTATATGTGTTAGGTTGGAATATTCAGATTTCTCTCCCCTACATGTATATGGCATTTGTCCTGTGGCGTTGTCTCCCATGTTTGAAACAGCTACATTTTAGTTAAACTGTTGTGAAATAAAAACCATACATTTACTAATTTAACGGGAAGAGGGGTCCTTCATGAACTTCATACCTGTTTACTAACTCAAGAACAAAGGTTTACTTCATCACTTTCTTCTTCCTTCATGAAAAATTCTCTCGCCTGAAAGAAATCTATTTGCAGGAAAACTGCTATTTTCTTGTGTTTGACTTGTCGATTTAAGTGTGGGATATTTGAGCTCTTGGCTCTTGTTTCAAGGTCAACTAGTTACCAAGAGTTAAGCTCATTTTAGTTTATCATGCAATATAAGATGTGATATAAGTTACATTCTCAGAAGTACAAAATCGTAGACCTTTCTCTGGATTGCTAGCTACCAATTGGAATCAAGTCTATTAAACAACCTCGCTATATAGCTGAAATATTGCTGAATGCGACGTTAAACCCTAATTCTCTCTCTCTCTCTCTATTAAACAACCTTGAAATTTGGACCAATGTAATTCCAGATATACGGGCGTATATTGAAGCCCCTTGGGCTCTTGTTGTGGTGTGCGAGTCAAAAGAATAAATGCGAGATGAGTATGTACTTATTCACCCTATACCAAAGTCGAATAATCATAACATATTGGTTTCTGAGGATATTTTCAGTTTCCTGACCGTGTGTTCTGCAGACAATGCAATGATTTTCTCCCGTCTGAAAAGACATTGAGAAATAGAAAATATTGTTTTCATATAATGCTTCACATCTGATTTTACAAGTTGTCACTGATCTGTAATCTACTATGTTCTATTTGACGGGAAATTCAGAATTTCTATGCAAAACTATTATCCTAAGCGCCGTGTCATTCCTCTTCAAATTTGCGGGTTGTGATCACTTCATGGAACAGCCTATTAGAGCTGTTGCTTTTGCGACGACAAACCCAATACCACTTCGACCAAGATGGCAGAAACGACAAGGAGAGTGACTGAAACAAACTCTGCTTAGATGGGTATCAATTATTGATACAGTACTTTCTAATCAAGCAATCAGCATTGTTGCTGACACTTCAAGGGTGACCATTTAGTCTGCCACTCTGAGAGCATGTCCAATGATGACAGGGTATTATTTTGGCATATACGTGTGAGGAACAAATGCAAGATTTTCCTACGAAGTAGGCTACAGATCGCAAATTGTCCGGTAATGAGTCAGTCAATCAGTCAGTCCATCCGAATCCTTTTGTCGGCAAAATAAGGAGGACCGTTGACATTAGAACCTTGATTTTTGGCATGAACGTGCATTAGGGCATTGTTACCAGCAAGTTCTGAACTGATCGAATTCTGATGAAAATTTGATTTATAATTATTTTTTTATTATTTATTGATGACTCGAGTGCACTGTCATGACCATCGGGAACCTTTGGCTGTATGCTTCACTGTGACTTTTAAGCGCCTGGGACTAACTTCGGCCACCCAGCACTAAAGCAAAAAAAAATTATGCGCCCAGCACTCCAAAATATCAGTAACTTTAATGGTACTTGCCAAAATATGTCGGCATTATACGTTTCCAGGTAGCTCCGCCATGTTTTCCCTAATTGTCCACGCCACGCTTCCCGAACATCTGCCGTAAATTGTTCGAAATATTCGGGAACCCTCGTGATCATCATGATCGCTGTTAGCCGGTGGTATTGCGGAAGGCTACCGAAATAACAGAATCTCGCGTCAGGCGAGCTGTATATGCCACGATGCATGAAGGAAGCAAATCATTTGATCGGAGAATGGAGGTTGTTATTTCATCTGCTGCGAAGTTTTACCGAGCCACGAATATCACTTGACATGTATTTATAAATCATTGTCATGAAGCGCCAAGCAACTTTGAAAAAACTTCTTCTCACAGAAGCGTCAGAGGTCCAATGAAGGTAAATCTTTTGTTGGCTTTCGGTGGTCGTTGTTGTTGTTCTAAAACGTCAGCTTCCAAAAAATATTATAATTATATCTATATTAAAAGCACACATGCATGTGTGCGCTCGTACGTCGTAATCAGTCTATTAGATCTACATGTACTATGAGATATCTATATGGCTAGTTTAACAGTACACTTGAATCCAGTATTAAACTGGAGATTCCTGAGTAATCTATTTTTAGCCTAACTGACCATACATTGTAATGTTGACACACATTCCGATGGTATCCGTTTTCACTCATTTGCTGGTCTTGGAATTCCGTTGAGATTAAAGGCATATTATTATTATACTGCACGTTTTATATATCCAGCCTATACAACATTGTATAATTTCTTCAGTTCAGTCATTAGTTAAGAAATGTTCTACCTCAAAAAGAAATAAAAAATGACTGGATTTTATGAGACAAATTACTAAATTTAAACACAACAATGACTCTATTATCTGTTATTACTGAAGAAATCGATAATAAAATCATCGTTGTGTTTTAAATTCAGTAACCTATAACCAGTTGTTTATTTTTTTCGTGTGTGCTTTGTTGTTCATTGATTATTATTATGTACTCTCTTCAGATGAGGTACCTTGAAGTTGAATGTCAAATAAATATATCCATCATGATGGAGAATGGCTCTCTAGTGATGCCTGATTTGATTCTTGCATTCTAACAAATCTCTGATCTTGACCTTTCTCACTTCAAATTTGTGTTTCTTTTCCAGTTTCCTGTCTTATTTGGGACTAGAAACATTTACTTCTCAACTGCTCTGACAGAGCACCATTCCCTACGCTAATTTAAAAAAAATCGCCTATTGCCGAGAGGGGGGGGGGTACCCCGTTCTCTCGGACTCTCCCCCCAACACCTCGTGCTGTACTGCTGGGCTGATCAGTGTCCAGGGTAATAGAAACTGAGGACGATAATAGTTGCTACGCTAATGACTCACCAGCGGTGACATCTGGAAAAGTTAATAGTTCCCACTGTCAATTAGAGATGCTACACAAATTCTCTCATGGTAGCACACAAGGCCCCCAAGTCCTCTCTCGAGTACACACTTAAATTATATCAAACCCTATTTCGTAGGTCCTGTGACGTTAGTCACACTGCCATGTATTACATACCAGTTACAAAATAGGATGGGGGTTTCGAAGTCCACAAGTTTTGGGATGGAACAAGCACTCCTTGGTTTTAGTGCCACCAATGCCTTACAGTCATGTTTTCAAACATTGTTTTTTCATGTATTTGTTTTGTCATTATTAAATTGGAACTGAAATATTAAGAAACTTAGGAATCTGTACCAAACCAATTCAACCAGAACATGGAATATAGGGAAATATCAGTCTGTTTACTTTTTTGAAAGGTATAGACATATTATCATGAGTTTTATTTTGCATATAAATTGAAAGAAATGTTTTATTTGCACTTACAGGCAATCCGTGAAGGTTTGATCAAAGCCCAACAAGAAGCAAGTTCTGCGACATCAGATAAGGCCAAGGCTGAGGCCCAAATAGCAGTTGATTGTTTTGAGTCACTACAAAAGGCAGTAGAAGGTTCCCATTAGGATTTTAGGATATGTTAAATTGTCTTGTGTGTAGTGTGGCACTCTTGTATTATAAACTGGAGCATATTTACACATGTACTACCACATCTGTACAGATCACAGTGCTAGGTTAAACCATATGGAGTGAGACTTGACTTACGGAGGAGAAATACTGGTGATAGATATACCCTGTTGGCATGCGTTGGAATGCTGTACCCAGTTTTTGTTGTTGAAAATTAAAGAGTTAATATTTCAGAATATGAAAAAAAAAAAATTCAACAGACTGTTAGACTGTTTAGGCTCCCAACAGATGATTGCTCTATTAATCCAATCACAGAAATAGCAAGTTTTGACCCAGATATAACCTGGTGATTTTTTGGAACAGGAAGTTACTGAAATGGTGCATACATTTAATGCTTAATTTCTCCTGAATTTGAAGGATGGTCAAATTTATTAGGTACAGTAGTGGAAAATTGGGCCTCTTGTACATGGTGCAGGCAGTATGATGTATCAAGAGTGAAGATCAGGAGTAGGAGCTGGAGCAAAGATCAGAACTGAAGCATGTGCAAGAAAAAGATGATCATTTATTAAGCATGCATACCAATAATGTGTTAGTGATGTTGGCATTAATCTTGAAGTAACAGATTGAACACGATACGTTCATGTGCTTTACTCTTTTTAGCTCATCTGGGCCGAAGGCCCGATGGGCTTATGTCATGGCCTGACTGTCCGTCGTCCGTTGTGCGTCGTCCGTAAACATCTTCTTCTCTGAAACCACTTGGCCGATTAAGCTGAAACTTGGCATGCATGTTCCCCCCAATGAGTACACCAGAATTTGTTCATGCCGTGTCGATACGATTTTAAATATGGCCGCCATGGTGGCCATCTTGAATTTGCCATTGAAACATTGTTATCGCGATTTCTCAGGAACTACTGCATAGATCTTTTTCAAATTTGGTACACAGGTTCCCCTTGGGGTCTAGTTGTGCAAGATACCTGTTGTGGTCTGATTCACAAATCCAATATGGCCACCAGGCGGCCATCTTGGATTTCCCCATGAAACATTGTTATTGCGATTTCTCAGGAACTACTTTGTGGATCTTCCTCAAATTTGGTACACAGGTTCCCCTTGGGGTCTAGTTGTGCAAGATACCTTTTGTGGTCTGATTCACAAATCCAATATGGCCACCAGGCGGCCATCTTGGATTTCCCCATGAAACATTGTTATTGCAATTTCTCAGGAACTACTTTGTGGATCTTCCTCAAATTTGGTACACAGGTTCCCCTTGGGGTCTAGTTGTGCAAGATACCTTTTCTGCTCTGATTCGAACATCCAATATGGCCACCAGGCAGCCATCTTGGATTTCCCTATGAAACTTCGTTATCGTGATTTATGAGGAAGTACTGCATGGATCTTTCTCAAATTTGATACACAGGTTCCCCTTAGTGTCTAGTTGTGCAAGATACTTTTGTGGTCTGATTCAGAAATCCAATATGGCCACCAGGCGGCCATCTTGGATTTCGAGATGAAACATTGTTATCTCGATTTCTCAGGAAGTACTGCATGGATCTTTCTCAAATTTGGTACAGAGGTTCCCCTTGGGGTCTAGTTGTGCAAGATACAATTTGTGGTCTGATTGAAAAATCCAATATGGCCACCAGGCGGCCATCTTGAATTTGCCAGTGAAATCTTGTCATCATTATTTTTCGTTAACTACTGCATGGATCTTTCTCAAATTTGGTACACAGGTTCCTCTTGGGGGTCTAGTTGTGCAAGATACCTTTTCTGCTCTGATTCGAACATCCAATATGGCCACCAGGCGGCCATCTTGGATTTCCCTATGAAACTTCGTTATCGTGATTTATCAGGAAGAACCGCATGGATCTTTCTCAAATTTGATACGCAGGTTCCCCTTGGGGTCTAGTTGCGCAAGATACAATTTGCGGTCTGATTGAAAAATCCAATATGACCACCAGGCGGCCATCTTGGATTTTCAGATGAAACATTATCGCGATTTCTCAGGAACTACTGCATGGATCGTTCTCAAATTTGGTACAGAGGTTCCCCTTGGGATCTAGTTGCGCAAGATACAGTTTGTAGTCTGATTGAAAAATCCAATATGGCCACCAGGCGGCCATCTTGGATTTCCAGATGAAACATTGTTATCGTGATTTCTCAGGAACTACTGCATGGATCTTTCTCAAATTTGGTACAGAGGTTGCCCTTGGGGTCTAGCTGTGCAGGATACCATATATGGTCTGATTGAAAAATCCATCTTGGATTTCCCCATGAAATTTTGTTATCGTAAATTCTTAGGATATTACTGCATGGATGTTGATACACAGGTTCCCCTTGTGGTCCAATTGTGCAAGATACCTTTTTTTGGTTCATTTCGAAAATCCAATATTGCCGCATCTTGAATTTCCCATGAAACTTTATCATAAAATCTCAGGAAATAACTGCATGGATCATTTTATAGTGTTCAGGGGGGACAACACAAGTTAGAAACTCATCTATTGCAGTTCTTTAGTAAAATTTCTCACAGCTACTTTCTCCAGTTACAGACAGATGACCTACAGTGCCGTGGCACTATCTTTTACATCTTCGCAGACAGATGGGGGTATGTCTTGGTTAGGCCATACCTCACCAGAGATTACTTTCATTGGAAAAATGTCCTGTTACATCTCATTGCCATCGTAACAACCCAGTCGCACATATTTCGTACTCGACATGTCTCCCCCTGGTGCATATACCCACAAAATATTGGAATCGTAGGTTAAAAACTGTCCAATGTACTGTCCGGACACGAAGTGGACAGACGGACGAACGACTGCAATCACATAATAAAAATTGGTTCTGGTTATTGCTTATACAGCTTACTGACAATCACACATTATATTTTGGTATAATTGCCTTTATTCCATAACCTCCAATTACAATCATGAATTTGCAGCTTGACCTCCTGTGAAATCGACTATGTTGCCATTTTGTTCAGGGGAGACAACGCAAGTTAGAAACTCATCTATTGCAGTTCTTCAGTAAAAATTTCTCGCAGCCACTTTCTCCAGTTATAGCCAGATGAGCGCTACAGTGCCGTGGCACTATCTGGTAATGTTGCATATAAATGGTACATGTGCAGTAAATATGCAGCACACATCGCACAAATGATGTGTAGTAAATTTGCAGGACACACCTGACATTTTACTCCTTCAACATGTGCTGCACATTTACTACACATGTGCTGCACATTTACTGCGCATGAGTGCTGCAGATTCAGTGCACATGGCCTGATAAGCCATGTGTACTGCAGATTTACTGCACATGTGTGATGTATACTGTACAAATATGATGTGGACCCCAGATTTGCACATGTGCATTGTGCAGCAAAGTGGCAAGCAATTTACAGTAAAATGTAAACTAAACAGTGAATTTACAGTAAATTACTGTAGAATTACATTGATTGATCTGTATTGCAAGTGATCCATTTCTTGCAAATTACTGCAAAATCTACAGTAAAAGTTTGTATTGTAGGCTGATAGAACGGACTAGGAAATCCTGGGATGTATGGATATTGATACAATAAAGTGTTGGATCATTGAAACGTTTACTGCAGTACATACACTTTGCTTCAAGTTAAATACTACACTAATGTTCCATCATTCCTCTCGCCCTAGTGAATGGGTTAAATTCTTCAAGCCATAAACGCATGTGATGTCATATAGCCTTAAGAGTATAGAGCAAAGACTGGTTCGCTCGGTGTCAGTATAATGTGACTGAGTGGGGTGTCATGTCTGCCTACTGCATGATATTTCAGTAGCACAGCACTATAAAATGGCAGCATTAGATCTGCTCTGTTACAAGTAGGTATCCCCCCCACTCTCCATTCCCTTCCCTTCCCAGTCATGATATAGCTGGAAAAAATGTTCAAAGCAACGTAAAACCCTATTCACTCACTCATATAGCCAATCAAGATATGAGCAGTGAGGATTTTCTTTCATCTCTGAATATGGCAAGCTGTGCTTTACAAATGGGAAATGTTCATATCCTTTGAGTAGCGAATCAAATTTGAATACTGAAGGGGCCTTAGTGGGACACTTCCGCTAATATGGACGAGGGGATATTTGTTGAACTACGACGTCACCAAGCCATATTCTGATGAGAACATGTGACATTCGACCAAGGCACAATGTTCGACTTGAATGCAAAGATGATACTTCCCTAAAGGTTCTATCAATCTCTTGCATTTATGTGATGAAGCTGGTTCATGTGCCCAGTCTCACTGTAAAGAACATCTAACCTTCCCTCAGAAACTAAAGACAACAATTACTGTGGTCATCAAATGTTTATTACAGTCCTCACACAGTTATTTAGGACCATTTTGCAGGAATCGGAATGTGAAATTGAATGGTGAAGTCCAGATATCCTGGCATACTACTGATAACACCCTGCTAATGTATGCTAGCGTCCTTAAGGCAGCCCTAGATGATGAGATTGATCCTGTTGGAATCCCATATAGCGATTTCAGGTCGTCTATCTGTACTTATGTGAGACGGCTGTTTCAATCTTTCTGGGATGCTGTGAATAATAACAAACTTCATGAGTTCAAAAAAACTGTAGGCTAGACTCATCTGAACAGCCGGAAACGTTTCGATCAAACCATGATCAGGCGATGTAGAATCGGCCATACACGATTAACTCACGAACATTTACTAAAAAAAGAGGCCAGTCCCAAAGTGTGTTCCATGCCATGATGATCTCCCGGTGAAACATATTCTTATCGAATGCATAGAATTTAAGATTGTAAGAGACGCTTTTTATCGAGCGACTACTTTGGAAGATCTTTTTAGTCGGGTGAGGGAGGATTGCATATTGGGTTATTTGAGAGAAATCGAGCTGTTACATAAGTTTTAATGTGTGTATGTTTTAATGCGTTGGATTAGTAAGTTAGTGACTTTTGTTTGATCAGCGCTATATAGCTGAAATATTGCTGAATGCGACATTAAACCTTAATTCTCTCTCTCTCCAGCACAACAAATAATCAACGAAAGAATAGTTCATCCAGAAATTGAAATTATATTCGTGCAGACAAATTACATCACACTTAAAATCAGTTTCTCCCCTGAAGCCGTGTATTCATCTCTTTTGCAGAAGAGCTCCCGAATATGACTTCCAAATAAGGTAATCCCACAATCATTATGTAAATGAGATCACATGAGCTCTTCATTATCAGAAAAATCCTAGGGGATTTTAACATCGACCTTTTTAAAACTGACAGACATAGTCCTTCCGCAGAATTTTTAAACATTCTGAAATCAAATTATTTTTTCCCGCAAATCACAAAACCAACACGTGTAAAGTCGCACTCAGCCACTCTCATAGACAATGTTTATCTTAATTTTCACGACGACAGTCTCTTATCAGGAATATTTTTGACAGATATTACGGATCATTTTCCTATTTTTCACATTCTGAAAACAAAAATCGACACGTCCAATCTTGAGCAAGAATTTACGTTTCGTAAATTTACACCAGAAGCGAAAGAATTGTTCACACAAAGAATAAGGAATACTATTTGGGATGATGTAACTTCCTCTTTCGATACTAACGTTGCTCTCGAAACATTCTCATCAAAATTTAGTCATATATATGATGCTTCCTTCCCTTCGGTAACTGTGAAATATAGCAAGAAAACTTTAAATAAACCTTGGATCACTTATGCAATATTGAACTCTATACATGAAAAAAATAAGTTATATAGAAATTATCTAATCACTCCAAACGAGTATAATAGAGAAGCATACCGGAAATATAGAAACAAATTGAATCACACATTACGTCTTGCCAAGAAACATTATTTTGAAGACAAATTTAACGCTGCTAATCAGGATATAAAGGGGACATGGAAAATATTAAACAAATTGATGAACAAGAAAATGACATTAAATAATAATAATAAAACATTCATAGTAAACGACACTGAAATAAGCGACACTGAAATAAGCGACAAAGACATGATATCATCGCATTTTAATAACTATTTCGCATCTGTAGCCGAAGTACTAGATTCAAAAATTCCGAACGTGGGAATAAACTTTCGAGATTATCTGCAAACTAATGCTCACGAAAATTTCGAATTTCCAATTGTATCCACAGTAGATGTCAAAAACACCATTTTAGGACTCAAACTAGCCGCACCTGGTCATGACGATATTCGCACATCACTTGTCAAGCTCGTTGCCGAATATGTTTCCCATTCCCTTTCCCATATCATTAATATATCGTTTGCAACAGGGGTAATACCAGATACACTTAAACTCGCCAAGGTTACACCTATCTATAAGTCCGGAGACCCGTCCCAACTGTCCAATTATCGGCCGATCTCAATCTTGACTTGCTTTAGTAAAATTTTGGAAAAAATAGCTGTTACTTCGATTTCACAATTCCTAGATGCAAACAATATTATCTCCAGTTGCCAGTACGGCTTCAGGGCCAATCATTCTACATCGCATGCTGCTTGCTTACTTTATGACACTCTGACCAATGCTAAGGAATCCAAAACATTCAGTATAGCTACTTTTTTAGATCTCTCGAAAGCCTTTGATACAGTCAACCACGATGTTTAACTTCAAAAGTTAGATCACTATGGTTTTCGTGGTACAGCAAACCAATGGTTCTCTAATTATGTTAAGGGACGGTCCCAGCAGGTAACTTATGGCGGTGCTACGTCCTGTCCTATGCCGATTTCTTTTGGAGTGCCACAAGGATCCATACTGGGGCCGATCCTTTTTCTAATTTATATCAATGACATCAACAGTGCCTCCGACATACTTAATTTCATATTATTTGCAGATGATACTTGTGTTACTTTCTCATCCGAAAACCCCCAAGAAGTTATTACAATTATGTCGCATGAACTGGAGAAGCTAAAAAACTGGTTCTGTGCCAATAGACTTTCGCTAAATATACAAAAAACAAAATATATGCTTATACAGCCAAATTCATGTCGAAAAAAGCTTAGGGCAACAACAAGACACTTGGAAATTTTCGGAACCGAAATCGAAATGGTCGAAAATTTCAAGTTTTTAGGCATAATCTTTAACAATCAGCTAAATTGGATCACACACATTAATTACATAGTTAAAAAAATCTCGCGCAATATAGGAATATTAAATCATATAAAAAGGTCCATTAACAAGAAAACGCTCTATATATTATACTACTCACTAATCTATCCCTATTTCTCATACTGTAACATGATATGGGGAAACACATATACAACCCATTTAACACCATTAACGCGCCATTAGGGTCATTTCCTTGTCTAACAAAAAAGCTCACACTGATCCACTATTCAACAATCTTAAGATTCTTCCTTTGTCAAAATTAAATCAGTTTTCGGTCCTTACTTTTGTTCACAAATCATTTTATCATGAAGATCAACTTCCAGATAGTTTTAAGAAGTATTTCCTAAGACAGTCTGCAGTACATCAATATCAAACCAGAGGTTCTCGTATCAACCTAAATAAACCATTTTATCGTTCAAACCTATCCTATCATACGACGAAAATTAAAGGTCCAAGAGAGTGGAACAATTTGCCTCCCGAAGTAAAATCAGTTGAATCCTTTTCACTTTTCAAGTCCAAACTCAAAGAACATCTTTTATGCAATGTATTACAGCGTCAGGAAAATTAAGTTCTTTATGTACATCTAATAGTAGCTATCTTACGGTCCTATGCCTGCCATTTGTATTAGAGTTATAATTGTAACTAGGGATAGAGCAAGCCCCTTGGGGTTTTATTCCCGCCAGTCATCTCACACTCGAATTGTACAGTTTCTTACTTTATGCATGGTGAATAAAGATATCTATCTATC
>JAVTVY010051444.1:0-25791 GCA_036873755.1 Hanleya hanleyi | reverse complement strand
CAACGTCCTGTGTGACTTCTCCATCTAACATGGATACAGACCAGATAACCACCGTGCTGGAGAATGACCCAGAGACACGTATGGTCTTTCAAGGGGTGTTCGCCCGAGATGTGTTCCCGTTAGACCGTATGTATCCTGCTGCATACGTTCTCAACACGGACCCGATGGATCGGCCCGGTGAACATTGGGTGGCCGTGTACTTGACAGAACAGCAGGGCGAATACTTTGACCCGTACGGCCTGCCACCCCGCCATCCCGATTTAGGTGGCCCTCCGCAGTTTCGTAGTAATGGCCCCTCTCTAATTTCATAATACGATAGACTGCCCTTGTTCTGCTACATCATAATTCTTCTTGTCTCCTTAATAGCTTATATCTATAATGCCATCCTATTCAGCATTATCAACGCTGCAAACCAGTACGTACAAATCGAGGGCTGGCTTCGTCTACACGCTGATCGGGATCATGGAGTAAAGTTTGTCCTGCCTCAGTTATGCCCCTTGGGTGTGCCTAAAAATCGGGACTCATTTACGGGAAGAAAATCTGACCAAAAACGGTTAGGTTGACACCCCCTTTTTTTTGCCTTTTTAAGTTGAGACCGGACCAGGGAACGTGAGTAAGAAGTTTAATTGAAATCGCTCTTACAGATTTTTCTGGAAATTGAGCCGAATTTGACCATTTTTCGACATTTTTAAGGGGTTTTCTAGGAAAAATGAAGCAAGCATGGAGGAGAATGTTCGAGTTAAATTTTTCTATAACATAGCAGTGTTATATCTTAAAATAATAGTTTCATCATGCTCTTTCAGAAAATATATACATATAAGTGATTTGGGTTGAAGGTTTTGCGACAACCGGTGGCCGAAAAACGGAGCCATAGTCTATTCTATGCCGAATAAAAGAATCTCCGGAGTGCACCCTTAAGGCATAATAGTGGAGTCTATGCATTATCTTAATGTAGACTCCGTTACGGAGCGGAGATGTATCATTACGCCAGATTGTTTAATTTTGACTGCCTAGTTATACCTGAAGCGTTATTTTTGGAAGCAGGTGGAAAGAAGACCAGGAGTTCGATTAAAATAATCCACAGTGTGTCCATTAGTATACAATTGAGGTTACTGCATACTGTATTCCATACAGGAGTTATCTCCCCCTGGACTGAGATTTCGGTGGATATTATGGCAGAATGAGGTCCTATCAGAATGATATAAATTTGCCAGTGTAAATTTTCTTTACAAGAGAACCCATTTACAGTCCATAAAGGATGGAATGGATGTATATTATTATGGTTTTACAAATCATTTCTCAAGTTTCTGAAGTATTTCCCATGTTTCTAAGAGAAAATTTAGTGCAAAATTACCAATAATTTGACTTGGTTACATCACTTATTTGCATTTTCCCGCGTTTCTGCTATCATTGGAAAGCGGAAAAGTAACCACGGCCTTCATATTGCCGAATGGATGACCATTATTAAGAAAAAATAGGTTAATTTTGAGTTTTGTTCTCGA
This sequence comes from Hanleya hanleyi, assembly GCA_036873755.1. Classification (NCBI taxonomy): domain Eukaryota; kingdom Metazoa; phylum Mollusca; class Polyplacophora; order Lepidopleurida; family Hanleyidae; genus Hanleya; species Hanleya hanleyi. The sequence continues at coordinate 24,289 of JAVTVY010051444.1, read as the reverse complement.
AAATCCTGCTAGAATTGGCAAAAGTTATCAAAACAAAGATGGGGTATAGGGAAAGTTATCGGTCGGATTTCCCAAAATAATATGTATAACTGGCAAGTGTTGTATACCGCCATACTCGCAAACACTCTGAGATTACGATACATGTGAATAATTAATTTCGTAAAAAACATCCTGCCCCTTAAGGTGGCCCTCCGTAGTTTCGTAGTAATGGCCCCTCTCTAATTTCATAATACGATAGACTGCCCTTGTTCTGCTACATCATAATTCTTCTTGTCTTCTTAATAGCTTATATCTATAATGCCATCCTGTTCAGCATTATCAACGCTGCAAACGAGTACGTACAAATCGAGTGCTGGCTTCGTCTACACGCTGATCGGGATCATGGAGTAAAGTTTGTCCTGCCTCAGTTATGCCCCTTGGGTGTGCCTAAAAATCGGGACTCATTTACGGGAAGAAAATCGGACAAAAAACGGTTAGGTTAACATCCCCTTTTTTTTGCCTTTTTAAGTTGAGACCGGACCAGGGAACGTGAGTAAGAAGTTTAATTGAAATCGCTCTTACAGATTTTTCTTGAAATTGAGCCGAATTTGACCATTTTTCGACATTTTTAAGGGGTTTTCTAGGAAAAATGAAGCAAGCATGGAGGAGAATGTTCGAGTTAAATTTTTCTATAACATAGCAGTGTTATATCTTAAAATAATAGTTTCATCATGCTCTTTCAGAAAATATATACATAAAAGTGATTTGGGTTGAAGGTTTTGCGACAACTGGTGGCCGAAAAACGGAGCCATAGTCTATTCCATGCCGAATAAAAGAATCTCCGGAGTGCACCCTTAACAGACTTCATTGATCAAGGCACAGAGACGTGGTGTTGGAACAGTCAAACAATGCAAAGCCTGACCAGTAGCGTGTGCGGACAATATTGCTTGTTTTACCTGTACCATCGATGCCGGGGAAGGACCTTATCTATCATCGTACAGATGTTTGACGAATACCCCAAGGCCGAGGACCGAGATGTACTCGTATATGACTGGGCCGCCGATCATTCCAATGTACAAGCCCCGTTCTGGGCTTAAGTTCTTTCAATGTACAAGCCCCCTGTTCTGGGCTTAAGTTCTTTCACGAAAAGCCCGCCCGTTCTGGGTTTAAGTTCTATCGATTTCAATGTAAAAGCCCCCTGTTCTGGGCTTCAGTTTTCACTTGGTTGTTCTCACGTTGTTGTTGTTCACCGAATAAAAAAAAATAAAATGAGATCTCACCAAAAAACCCTGTCTTGTGTGTTTTCTATATGAGCATAAAACAAGCGGCCATGAAGGCTATGCCAGACATGTGGGGATTCAGTCAAACTAGCCTTGAACACCGTTGAGAAAGTAGCCAATCAGTGGCCTAGGATGGGACCAAATGTAACCCATCAATGTCCAGAAAACAATGCAAGAGCACTGCAGTAAAATAGAGAGCCAATGAAATCAGCCCACAGACCAAGTACATGTTTTGGTCTAGGTTAAGAGCGGGCATTCCAGCACAAAAATGTTGACGAGGAGTTACAAGATACAAGAGCAACAGGTGGAGTGAAAAACTATAGAGGTTCGAGGTGCAGGTAAATACCAGGATGACGGAGAGTGGAGACGCGTCCAACACCTATAGATTAAGTTTATTACTATAAGTTCCATGGTTTCATGTATTAGTTCGTGCCAATACGGTTCTGGGGAAAACTGAGGGTTCCCCACTGGTCATTTAACATGGATAAATAGATGGTAATATTGTCGGAGACCCTCCTCTATACATGGATGCTTCGGAAGGATGGATAAAGGCTATCTATTGTCCCGAAGAGGGCCGGGCATTGCCGGAGATGACCGGACATTGCCATCCACCAGGGGGGTCACCAAACCACGTGACAAAGATGTGACCTTTTGATCCGAAATTCCACCCGCGCAATTCCGGTGATGCCGCGCAGGCGTGCGGCCGGATAACCCGCGCGCGCTGCGGCCGGGGCGGGGCGGGGCGGGCCGGGCCGAGGAAAACCCGGACCCTACGTCTAAGGGAAAATTGGAACTCTTTTGTGTTCGAAGGTAGTTTTAGTGAAACCGGAAGTGACGTCACACACTTGCGCAGACCCACCACAATGAATGACCCGGATGTAAACAAGTCCCCGGATGAATGAACAGGTCAGTACATGCATTCCTATCATTCAAATGACCTTGAGCTATCACGTGACCTCTCCGTGATGGAAAAACCCCAGAACCAAGTGAGTACATGTATCCCATACCGAGGTCACGGCCGATTCACGCAGACCGGAAGTGACGTCATACACCTGCGCACAACCGTGATGGAAAAGCCCCAGAACCAAGTCAGTACATGCGTTCCATACAGTCAGACGAGGTCAAAATATTCGCTTCTGATTGGCTGTCGAAGGTGACGATATGCAAATTTTTGAGGTCAAAGGTCAATGGTAGTGAATATACACACTCTATACTGGATATGATCTTGAACTGATCATGAGACCTCCCGATTCATGCAGACCGGAAGTGACGTCATACACCTGTGCACAACCGTGATGGAAAAACCCCAGAACCAAGTCAGTACATGCATTCCATACAGTCAGACGAGGTCAAAATACTCGCTTCTGATTGGCTGTCAAAGGTCACGATATGCAAATTTTTGAGGTCAAAGGTCAATGGTAGTGAATATACGCACCCTATACTGGAGGCCAAAGGTCAATGGGAGCCAATATACGCCCTTGATAGGGGTTTTCCCCTAGTTTAGGAGGTAAAGTCCGTGTTCCGTTTTTTATATTTTCGGGGAAAATCCTGATTTTACATGCACCCACCCATGCACCCAGACCCCGATAAGCCCGGGGACCTATATTAGCCCTTTTGGAAAGGGCTGATAGGAGTTTTCCTCTATTGTAGGGATAAAGTCCGTGTTCCGCTTTTTATGTTTTCGGAACAAATCCTAATTTTACATACACCCACTCCCCCACTCTCTCAGCAGGCCCCGATAAGCCAGGGACCGATATTAGCCCTTTGGGATAGGGTTGATAGGAGTTTTCCCCTATTTTAGAGGTAAAGTCCGTGTTCCGCTTTTTATATTTTCGGAACAATTTACACACACCCACCCATGATTGGATGGCCCTGGAAGAGCGCTTCATTTTGACATCTCACTCGAGCCAATCAGTCCACCAGGGGCCCCTCTCGCCCCTGAAGATTGCCGAACATTGTCATGAAAACCCACGTATTTGGGACTACTTTCTGTCCGCGGAGGCAGACCGCATCACCGCCAAACCGCATTACCGCGGAGGAATCCCCTAACATGTCTAAACATGATCCAAGGTCAGAGACGGGATGAAAGGATACAGGTCAGCTCAAGTGCACTCATTGACCTTTCACCTCTGTCACGTGATATGCAAATTTCCGAGGTCAACGGTCAATGTGAGTCTATATCCACTTTGTATACTACTGACTAAAATAGATTTGGTCGAAAATGTTGGGTTGCTCATTCCGACCCTAGCATACTGGGTCAGATTTCACTCCGACCTAAGAATATTGGGTTGCAGTGATCTGCCCACATGTCCTGTCAACCCAAAATTTTTGGGTCGAAATTCGTCCAAATATTTTCGATCAAATTATATCAATATATATACCCTAAATCGCTGGGTTTCCACCAAATGCTGGGTGGTACTCAGTTGGTTCGTCGCGATACATTCTCATGGCATCAGATTGTATATCCCCTATTGTCGTATATACCTTGTTTACCGACGGTTTGGAGGTTACAAACTCTGACGTTGGGAGAATGGTCGCGATATAGCTGAAATATTGTAGAAAGCGACGTTAAATTCTATTCACTCACTCACTCACTCACTCACTCACTTCACCAAATCATTAAAACAGTGTATTCAATCAAGAGTTGTAGCTGTTGGGCAATAGTCACCTGGCTTCATGTCCGGAATATTGAAAAGTCACTTGTCTTCTGTTCATATAAGCAAATATTCGTTCGAATAGTGTAGATGTTGATCACTATTCCCTTGTCTTATCTCCGTATCCGGAAATATTCGCGTAAATTATGTAGCTGTTGGACAATGTTCAATTGTCTTCTCTTCATGTCCGGACATATTCGCTCAAATAATGAATCTGTTCAGCAGTATTTGAGTGAATATATATGTCCCGAAAATATTCAGTTAAATAGGATATCTGTTAGGCAATGTTTATTTGTCTTCATGTCAAAGAATGTTCAATCAGAGATGTAGCCCTTGGATAATATTCGAATGTGTTCTTGTCCGGAAATATTCACTCAATTCGTCTCACTGTTGGGCAATATTCACGGAATAGTTGATCAAATGTTGTAGCTGGCCGATAATACTACGAGTCACTTGTTTTCATGTCCGGAAATATTCGTTCAAGCAATGGCGATGGAGCTGTTGGACAGTATTTGAGTTTGTAATATCTGGAAATATTCGTCCATATGACCTAGATGTTGGCACTATCTATGTTCTCTTCGTGTCCGGAAATGTTGAATCTGTGCGGTAAATATTGCACAAAATTCGAATGTATTCTTGTACGGAAATATTCCCTCAATTTGGCTCACTGTTGGGCAATATTCCCTTGTTTTCGTGTCCGGGAATATTCAGTCATATGGAGGAGCTTTTGGAAAATATTACTCGTGTCTTCTGTTCGTGTCAGGAAATATTCGAGCGAATAGTATTGGTTCGGTAATATTTACTTTTCGGCTGTTCATGTCCGAAAATATTCGCTCAAATGATGTAAATATTGGCCAAAATCCACTTGTCTTCTGTTCATGTCCGGAAATATTCAGTCAAACAGTGGAGCGCTGTTGAGAAATATTCACTTGTTTTCATGCCCGGAAATATTCTCTCAAATGCTATAGCAATTGGAAATATTCGCCTTCTTTGATGCCCCGAAATATTGGTCGAATGACGTAGCTGTTTGGGTAATATTCACTTGTCTTCAATAAGCAATTGAGCTGCTGGGCAACACTCACTTGTCTCCTGCTCATGTCCGGAAATATTCACTCAAATTGTGTAGCTGTTTGGCAATATTCACTTGTCTTTTGATCATGTCCGGAAATATTCACTCAAATGATGTTGCCTTCTGTTCATTTGACTGTTCAATCAATGTTGTAGGCGTTGGATAATATTCGATTGATCATTCGTTCAAACGGCGAAGTCGTAGGACAATATTCACTCATCTTCTGTTCGTGTCCGGAAATAGTGGCCCAAATGTTGTAGCTGTCCGAAAATATTCGCTTGTTTCCATGTCTGGAAATATTCACTCAAATGATGGAGCTGTTGGACAATATTCGAATGTATTCATGTCCGGGAATATTTTCTCAAATTGCTTCGCAATATTCAATTGTCTTCGTGTCGGGATATATTCTCTCAAATATTGTAGCGTTTGGACAATATTCACTTGTTTTCATGCCCTGAAATATTCACCGAAATGACGTAGCTGTTTCTTTGGGCATATTTCTCACACTTGGGACAAGTGTCTGTCGTTGGTTCCAATAGAAAAAGATATGAGAAGGGACACTATAAATCACCAGGACTTTCCTATCCATCACACCGGCATTCACTCTTTTGGATGAGTTCCAGAATATTCACTTTATATCTGAAATTTGGTAAGCTATTTTGAGCTTTTTTTCTGACATCGTTAATTTTCACTTCATATCCATTCAACTTGACAATATTCTGCGTGAAAACTTTTATCGAATTCGGGCATATTCACTTACATAATGTGATCTTGGCATGCAATTCAAGGAATTCTTCGTGAAATTCGTGCATATTCGTATGATACCTCAGCCGCATATTAACCTTGATATTATGTCGATTTATTTTATATTCAGGATTTTCCTCATTACGACATCAAGCATGATACCGTGACTTCTGGAAAGTTTACTTCTGTCCACATTAAGTGGCGTGATCTCCGGAAGTGACATCATAACCGGAATTGAATCATTACCGGAAGAGACACCAACACCGGAAGTGAAATACCCAGAAGTGACATCACCGGAAGTGACGCAACGTATGATCATGCCCATGATCAGGATAAGTATCAGTGTAGCATTCATGAGCACGCTCACAATTTGAAGTATCGACCAACATCTGGAGTAATGGGCTGTATGATGAGTAAAATCAGATTCCTTGTTCGAAAGGGAAAGCGGTTTAGGTTCAAAGACTCGACCAGCCAGAATCAAGTACAGGGCCACCATGTTTTATCACGTCATTATTTGTAAAGAATCACCTAGGCTATTTGATCATGTGAGAGTTTGGCCTAGGAGAGGATTTAGAATAACAATTACATGGTAATCTATACAACAATGTATTTATATGGATGTTGTTGAGAGGTTGAATATAAGGATAAGGATATAAACTACAACTACTACCTTGTGGTAGGGGTCATAGCGGTTGCTTCATAGTTTCTACAATAAAAGCGCGGCTGAGATACCGAGGCTACGTCTTAGAAACCTTCGCATTCTAGTCTGAATATATGAGCGGGGGGGTGGCTTTCCTGTGCAATTATATGCTTGCTGTTTAGTCGGCAGACGTCAATTTTTCCCACCACTTATATATTTCTAAGATTTTACTTAGCGATCGAGACATGTTAGTCGCTGTATCGCTGAAATATTACTGAATGCGACGTTCTCTCTCTCTCTATCCCTCATTCTATTCAACGATCTTGTCATGATCTTCCGCAAAGACTCCATGAAATTCGGCAGCATATTCACAGCTAGATGGTGTTGGTCAGCACCAATAAATGGTTTTCAAAATGGCTCAACACCATAATTTGGTATTAAATGATAAGTGCTTATAACGGCTCAAAACCCAAATAATGTTATTGGCTAAAGGGTGTTTGGTACATACGGTGTAGGCAATAGTGTTTTGTGTTAACCAACACCATTTTTCTTGCTGTGTTAATTTGATATTAGTCTTGACGTGATTTCGAAAAATTCTGCCATGTCAACTTTATATTCGGGATCTTCTTCATCACGACATCGAACGTGGAACTCCATTTTAATTCGGGAATGATTCGTTTTTATTCAGCGATCTTGCAATGATATTCTACGGGTAATTATCCATGGACATAGGGAATATTTCCTTGTTGTGACGGAATTTCGACATGGTATTATTAGAATTCTTTAGAAATTTGGAAATATTTGCTTTTTATTCAGACATCTGGATGTGTCATGTTGGAAATATCATAAAAATCGCGGATATTTACATTACATTCTCAGAAATGACAAGCTATATTCAGGGAATTTCCATGGAAATCGGGCATATTTCCTTTTTATCCTTCGCATTTCGAAAGCTATCTGGGAATTTCCATGGAATTCAAGCATATATTACCATTATATTCTGTGAGTTTGGCAGATTTTCGAGATATTCAAACTCAGCAAATGACATCTTACTGGTCTGAACGCGTAAGCCCACGGACAAAAATATGGAAACCAACAAGCGAGTTTCATATATAATCTGGTATATATCATTTCTATATTTTCTTTTGAGGAATACGGCGGTCTAATATGAGGTTACAACCGTCTATAAATAAATACAATTCATGTATATGGACGGACATCTCGATTTTTATAGCACCATCGGAAAAAAAGTTTAAGTTAATTATTTAACAATATACAAATGCATCAGTTATTTATCAATGGCAAGTTTTAGTTATATGAGTGACTTTGCTCTTGATTTTCATTATAGAGCTAATATGAATTGCAGCCACATGTGCAATTCTCTAATGTCCATTCAGTTCGTCCGGATGCATAGTCAAATGTCCGTTCAAGGAACCCGGGCTTGCCGGTGTAGTCGCTGGCCGCAGTTTCTCCGTTATCAGTGACAGCCACTCGCTCAGATCTGTTAGTGTAGTCCATTGCGTCAACTCCTTCAGATATATTGGCGTAGTCAATGGCTGCCAATCGCTCAGATCCGTTGGTGTAGTCAATGGCGGCCAGTCGCCCAGGTATGTTGGTGTAATCAATGGCGACCAATCGCCCAGATCTGTTGGTGTAGTCAATGGCCGCCACTCGCTGAGATCTGTTAGGTAAAGTGTAGTCAATTGCCGCAACTTGATCAGATCCGTTGTTGTAATATGTAGCCGCAGTTCGCTCGAATCTATTTGTGTCGTCAATGGCTTCAACTCGCTCTAACCCTATGGGGCCAATGGCCGCATCTCGCTCAGACCTGTTAGAATAGTCAATGGCCGCATCTTGCTCAAAGATGTTGAAGTAGCCAATAGCCGCAGTTCGCTCAAATTGCTTGGTGTAGTCAACAGCACCTGTTGGCTCAAATCTCTTCGTGTAATCAATGGCCGTAACTTGCTCAGACCTCTTGGTGTAGTCAACTGTCACAGTTTGTCCGTAATTGTTCGAATAGTCACTGATCGCAGTTTGTCCGAAACTGTCGGTACACTCAGATGTCTGAGAGGTCTTACTGGACTTATAGCTGTAGTCGATGACTACTGGCTCCAGCACTGGCGGGGAAAGGTGAATATTGTCTGTGTACGAGAGTTCATATGTGCCCTCATTCGTTAACACCGGTGGACTGATTGGCGAGTACACCGGTGGTATTCGTGGATCAATCCAGGCCGGTGACGTTGATGAAGAAGTCTGTGACGGGGGAAACCAAGTGTCCTGAGGTGCTTCTGACGCCCGTGATGTGACGGTACATGAGGGCAACAACGGCGAAATGTGTTCTGGTGATGTCGGATTGGAGTTGTGCGAGGGTGATGAAGACGTAGACAACGATTCCGATAATGGCGACGATGAAGGAGATGGCAAATGAGGAGAATGTCTTGGTTTCCTACTTCTTCTTCTGGATTTGTTGTGCAGATCACTTCCATCGTCATTTCTGACCCCTTGAGGCGTACTGTCCTTTGGCGTTGGAGAAAGCGACTTCCGCTTCCGTGTCTGCTGCCCCATCGCCAGGTCACCGTAATCTAATACTCTTGACCGAGTTCTAGGCGTCTTCAGGCCGTCTGTCCATATATCTTTTTCACCATTATCAATGAGTAAAGACAATGTATACTTTCGAAATTCTTGAGTGTAGATATATTCCATCAACTTCCGGCACAAAGGTTTGGCATTTCTGTAACACTTCTGTACACCCCTGGGTACAGAACAGAGTTCTCCAAGGATCACATACTGAGAGCCGGGCTCTAGGTTATCTATGGACTTCACTCTCTTCAATATGACAGCCTTGAGGGAAGACCGAGAAAAGGTCGGATGAGGTTTGGATTTTGTATCAGAGATTACGTGAAATATTCCGGCGGTTACAAAGTCAACTTCTATTACAAAAATTCTTCCTCTCTCGTCATACGTTACAGAAGCATTGACCATATCTGTATCTTCTAGTGGACAAACGTTAGAAGGATATACCAGACGGGTGACGATATTGGTGATCAAACTTCTATATTGAGTCGTCGGTTGACCATTCTTCATACGGGTGCTGGTATCCATTTGTAAAGTAACATTTAACCATACTGTAGGTTTGTTAATGGCACATGTTGGGACCAATCCAAGAGCAAGAGCCTGGTCCACCGCCATAGAAGACGGGACGGGTATCTCCTCTTTTTTTGGTGAGTGCTCTATAACGATTATCTCATTCTTACCGGAACATACGTCTCGCGCAGTTTCAATACAACTTGAGTTCACGTTGACAACGTCATTTCTTGGTGATGATTTTGACTGTGGTGAGCCTGGTGATAATAATTCTGATTTAGCACTCAATATTCCCTGCATCTTCAGCTTTAAGGCTCGATATAATATATTTGCTTGTTTCCCATCATCGGTTACATTCTGTTCACTTTGCACAGTTTTCGGATACTGGTTTTCGTTCCCTTTGTCTCGTAACAGCTCACCTGACCAAACATTGTAATCAGACAAATGGACTTTGTTAATATTACAATTGCTCTGGATAGATTGATCTAACCCAGTGGCTATGTATGTTGGAAATGATGCATACCGGTACATTTCGGTCTGTCGTGGTATCCCTTGAGTCGCGTGGTATATCTGACTACCTTGAATTATCAATCGCTGACCACTTTGTGTTTCTGGGATTGATCGCTGATCATGTTGTATTATAGGTGTCTGAAGGAACTGTGGGGTATATCCGTATCCATGGTGATGGTATTGTGCAATGTACGCTGGGGTAGGAGACTGGATTGCTGGATACGACATATAAGTTTGTTCGCCATGTTGCCATGCCATCGGTTGTACAGTGGTCTGGGAACGACTGTCGAGTTGGTCATTATAGTAAGGGGAACAACTCTGTCCGGTCAAATATGGAGACTGTCGGCTTGCTTCATGTTGATGTTGATTGTTCGGGAATATAGAAAACATACCTCCGCTGTATAATCTGTGGAATATTAAAACATATCCATTGTACATAAACAATGTTGTGAGCCATAATGGTATCGAATGAGAATAAGTAGTAGCAACCGGTTGCCATGGGCGTGTTAGAGCCAATTAGGTCAAACCGTTTCGTCAAATTTTGTTGTTGTGTAACCAGTGGAAACGTTGATGTGATTGGTAATATGTCGGTTTCCTTCCGGTTTCGTCTATATTATGGAGCATTCCCTACTTGTGAACTCATCACAGTTAACGTTTCCACCAACACAGAAGTTGTCATTTGTACAGCGGATTAGCTCTGGTTTAGCCATGTTCCATACTACGTGAGAACAACGCTATGGTTGTAAACCAGTCACCAGATGGAGTTGTGGGAAAAATGCTATACGGGCAATATTTGCCAAACCAACTGACCATAACCAATAAAATAATTCGATTCTATGTCCACTTACCTTTCATAAAAACGTCTTGTTTATCAGCGACTGTCCATTTTTAGCTTGGCAAGAGATCTAAACTCGGACGAGGGGGGTAAAACTGTCCACATCGCCGCCATCTTGCATCGATCAGAACGCTGATTACGCGCCACAACAACTCGCGATAAACACTACACGCACAACGGCGATGCGGACAGTTTTACCCCCTCTCCGTGTTTAGACGTCTTGTAAAACTAAAAATGGACAGTCGCTGATAAACAAGGTGTTTTTATGAAAGGTAAGTGGACATAGAATCGAATTATTTTATTGGTTATGGTCAATTGGTTCGGCAAATATTGCCCGTACAGCATTTTCCCAACAACTCCATCTGGTGACTGGTTTACAACCATAGCGTTGTTCTCACGTAGTATAGAACAAGACTATACCAGAGCTAACCGCGGATCTGTTACAAGATAGTGTTATGGTACATATCTAATCTGAATGTATATTAATTATAATATCACAAAATGAATGCAACAAAAAACTGCTTCTATTCGGTATTATGTGTAGGTTGATCGAGTAGACCCAGAGATTTAAACTTAAATTTATTCTGTGTCAACAAAAATCAGAAATTTTCGATCAGAAATCATATGAAACCTGTTAAACAGTGGAAACTTGCAGCAAAATATATGCGAATGAGACTCTGCAATTCACGCAACAATATAATTAAATAAGTCACTCTTTCGTACATTATATACTTCAGTCGACCAAACTTTTAATATACGTTAGAACATGCTAAGATTTTCTGGGAAAATCACAGCATAATTTATTTTTAATGAGTTTATAAATCAATACCAAACAGGATATATATCGGGCAGTTATCCTCAGAGATAACTACATCGTTTATCAGTGTTAGTTTTGATTATATGTGAGACATAACGAAGCTTTAAACTATATTATTTTCAAATATCATTCGGTCCAATTTTCCATACATTTGTTATCATAAAAAAGCAATTATTCATCTGTTTTACAAACTTTAAGCTCTGAAGAATTAACTTTCAACGATAAGTTTTAAATTCTATATTTTGCCAACTATAAGCCAGCTCGAGTTTCCAGTTGAGGCTATTCCACTATGATAATTCTGCAGGCTGAAAAAGCAGGGATATATATGTTTGAAATCGCAATTTTGCTGCATGATAGTGGTGAATAACCGCGTTGAACAATTCCCTAATAAAACAATAAAATGTTATGAGGAAGTAATATCAAGCTTATGTTTCAATTCGATTTCTTCCATCCAAAATAAGAGCTCTAGAGTAACAGTCGGATACATCCCCTTGACCTAGCAGAACTGTCATGGCGGCCAGCTTCAGTTGGAACTTAAAAGCCTATATCTGACGGTAAAGGGGGTATACAATATGCCATGAAATTAAATTTGCCGAGATACTCAGTGTCACATGCGCTTCTTGTCCGACTATACTATTTTATACGTTTAATCTGGGATACAATACAAGACAGAAAAAAACAATAGTAATACTGTTATACAATATCCCAGGTTTCATCACTTAATTATTTGTCATTTAGTGTAAACGTATAAAATATAAAACGAATATATTCAGCAGAGTATGGTAACGAGTACGTCGAATTCAAAGCAGATTTTCTGATTCCATAAAGGCCAAAATCACTAACACTCCAAATACGATTCCCAAAAGGCGGAAGACTGAAGTGTAAACTATATACCATACCTGCAACTATCTTCGTGTATATTGTCCTGGTAATATTCACCAAGGTTCCATCCGAGTCCTTCAAACTGATAAATATCCGAACAGTATAAACGAGTATACGTATTTATGTGCACGATGTGTTCGTACCGATGTGTACTAACTATAGATTTCTGTACTGTCCACGGATGCAGTCATACAGGCACGCACACGTCGTTACCCGTAACAATAGCCACCTTTAGGTCAACTCTGTCTTGCACCCCCCATGACGCCTCTGTCCGGCTCAGGTTGATCAAATACACCGTGGATTACCGTACGGATTTGTTTTGAACAGCTGATGGCTTTCTTTTGAGCTCTTGTTTGGGTACCACGAACAACGTCACACATGTTTTCGGTAATTGCGCTAATCGATTCACCAAGTCACAATGTGATAGGAGATAGAGAAGTGATCGACACGACTCTTTCATTGTTTTCCCTGCCCAACAGCTGTTCATGCCGTTACACGCTAGACATCGACGGAAGAGACCTGTTATACATTATATAAGGTGATATAATCGCGATACCATGCAGAATGACTTTGAAGTCCCACCGTGTAATGAGAAATGCATAGTTAACGGCACACGCTAGACACCATCTTGACAACGTCACGGTTTCTTTTTGAGCCAAAGGGGAAATAGAGATAACCCAGGTGTATCCAGGATGGCTATGGACAAGCTAGACGCATATTGGCAAGCCGTTTCGGTATTCAATCGGTTATTCCACATACATGACATATGTTGAGAAGTTCTGCTCATACGTACAAAAGAATTCCACATATGTATAAAGAACAGTTTTTAGACATATGATGGAAAGTTTTAGACATATGATGAAAAGTTGTACACATATGTTGAAAAGTTTGAGACATATGTGGTATAACTGATTAAATACTGAAACGACTATAGACGCAGGCTGAATTTACCCATTTTGTTCTCAACCGGACGGGATACGGACAAAACCCCAGTGGACAAAACACCAACAGACAAAACACCAGCGGACAAAACCCCAGTGGACAAAACCCCAACACAAAAATCCCCAGAACAGGAAAAGTGGACAAAACCCCAGGCGAAACACCACTCATTTTTTTTTTTAAATTTGTGTTTACTTCTAAATATGCTTTTAATTCTGAGTATTTTTTTTTTCATTAATCCCCAATGATAATCACATTCTCAGTAGAGAATTAGCGGACTGCTCTATCTTTGATGACTAATTATACTAGTTTATACTAGTACATTCTACAATAGGATAAAATGGATTTAAAACTATAAAGTAAGGAATATTATTTACTGATTCTTGATAGTCTTTCAGGTCTGTCTGTTATTGACGAATGTAGGTCATTTTCCCCCCTTGTCATGTTCCCCCCTGTCCCATTCCCCGCTGTCATTTCCCCCACTGTCATGTCTCCCCCCCCCACCTGGACATATTCCCCCCCTGTCATATTCCCCCCCTTATATTTACTTGTCCATATAGCTGTTGTGGGTTAAATATTTAGGTAATTTTTTCTTCCAGTAAAATAATGCCAATTTTTATTCATCATAAACTGTTACAGGAAAAGACAAATGTTGTTTTTTTAATGTAATTCCATCAATAAATTATTTTCTTCACAGTTTTATTTTTAAGTAGTCTTAGATAGGCACAAATTTTACCAACCAATAAAAGTAACAGAATTATTTATAACGTACCAGTTAATCTCCAATCAATAGGAGGCTAATAAGTATATAATAATTTAAGAAGCTTAATCTATCTACCTATCAATTATAATTGTACCATTCAAATAATTCTGTTACTTTTATTGGTTGGTAAAATTTGTGCCTATCTAAGACTACTGATTAGTGCGTTGACTTGGACAGCGGTCGTAAGACATTGGAAGAAACCATGAGAGGCCTTGGACATAATATCAGACTATATTAGATAGACTTATTAGATTTAGATAGATTACTAGGCAGAAAGAAAACTAAATGTGAAATGTCACATTTTGTGTGTAAATATTGTTGACCTTAATTTAATAAAAAAATATAGATAAAATCTCTTAAAATCTCATATGGCTAATGTAATTTTTTCATACAACAGTTAAAATTGGGGGTTTTGTCCGATTGAGGTTTTGTCCGCTGGGGTTTTGTCCACTGGGTTTTTGTCCGCTGGGGTTTTGTCCATTGGGTTTTTGTCCACTGGGGTTTTGTCCTACACCCAAATCGGACAGTCCGAGTACATTACTCGATTAAAAATAGAGTATCGAACGTTGGAGAGATAGTGCGACGATTCTGAATTACTGTAGATTGGATATACTCCATGCATAATACGCAAGTGTATGGGGCATTATTAACTCAGATCACGGTATTCGCCTGACCACACTGTCTTAATTTACTTGGACACGCACCAGTGACCAGTGATTGTACACCAGCTTGTTCTCATTCTTATGATCACGGTTCGGACACAGTAGAACTGAATACTATCCCAGCTTATCCATAGTATAGGTCATAGGTTGAGGTCCACCTGACCACAGGAGCTCGTTACCGTTGTTAATTTATTGATTAGGTTGATTTTGGGGTGGAGGTCGCGGGAACACTTCATTCATTGCACATCAATTGTCCTCTTCCGTTCGACTTTTTTAAGCTCCTTGAAATTCTAACAAATGGACAGATTTTTCTCAAATTCCGCAAGGATAGCTATGAAATCATGTAACTCAGAAACTCTGCCTGTGGTAAATATAGGGTAAGGGGGTGTGTAGGACAAAACCCCCAGCGGACAAAACCCCCACCGACAAAACCCCCCAGGACAAAACCCCCACCGGACATAACCCCCACTGGACATAACCCCCACTGGACAAAACCCCCAAGTAGTAGTATAACAGCATTACAGACCATATTGACCTACTTTTTTGTTCCCCCCGGGTAAAATTTGGCGATGGCGGCTTGTGGTGGTGGGTGGTGGATTTAAGATGGCGGCTTGTGGTGGTGGGTGGTGGGTTTAAGATGGCGGCTGGTGGTGGTGGGTGGTGGGTTTAAGATGGCGGATTGTAGAAAAACGTATAAAAGGAGGCGATTTTTAGGGGTGGGGTGTATTCATTGCACTACCCTGCGGAGCACTCTGACTGATCTGACCTGCCTGCCTGCCTGCCTGCCTGATTCACCTGACCACCTGACCTTGGAAAGCACTCTGACTGACCTGACCTGCCTGCCTGCCTGCCTGCCTGATTCACCTGACCTGACCTGACCAGCCAGCCTGCTTGCCTACCCGCTTGTATGAGACGAAAGCATGAGACGTGGAGAAGATTTTCCCTGGCACCCAGCAGTACCTCCGGTTGAAGTCTTGCCTGAAGACGAGCGTGTGAGGGAGACCCGCACTCTTACACCGGACTGCACCCTATTGTTGTATCCCAAACGTGTGGAGCTCATCGATGACGACAGTAGGTGTTGGTGTACGTCTGAACCAGCGAGTGTCTCTTTATCCCCGGAAGGCTGGACTACCTTGAAACGGGTGTTATTGGGTGACCTCGACGGTGATAGCATTCACCTGTGTGACGACGTCTACATTTTCCGCGGTCCCTATTTTGCTCGACTCCTCTGTCTCAAGCAAGGTGGTTTTACTCTGGACCCTGATCTATGGACAGCCTTGGAAAAAGTAATCCCCATGGTCGATGAAGTACTATCTCTATAGGAGCCACATAACCCATCAGAATACTGCGTATCACGGACTACACCCGTAGAGCTACATCTGGTCTATAAAACACGTCCCTCTGGATCCTACACCTTCATTTCTACGGTTGCAGAGCCATGGCGGAGATTCAGCCCCATGCGACTCGCATTTTACAGTATGCCACCGTGGTGAATTCATTCACGGGTTACCGAGCAGTGGTCCGGTCCATGTTTGCAGATGGCGACGACAACGAGGGACGACGCCAGATCCTGAACGAGTTCACAGAAGCGGTCTTCCACAGAGTGCACTCGATGGAGAGGCGTGCCATCACTCACCACTACTGGACTATGACAGCCATCCTTGATGCTCGGGCTATGGACCACGAGCGCTTACGCCGGAACCAGCACCGGCTGGTTGGCCTCATACTATTCTGTGCCCTATTGACCCTGGCGCTGTGGTATTGACACTATAAATACCAGGGTCAGACAGAGTGTGTGTCATTCACCGTTCGACATTGGAGCAAGCATGTCATCCGTCCTACGAGCCATCCTACCCCTTACACCCCAGGTGGGGTTACACGTCTATGAAGATAAAGTCACCCTGGTGGAAGACTGTGGAGCTATTTGCTGGGCGCCCGCTGAGACCGTATCGAATACGGTGACGCTACAGCGTAACGGCTGGACCAAATTTAAGCGGGTGTTGAGCGGTGAGCTCGACGGACACCTCATCCACATAGACAATGCCATCTACGTATACCGTACCTCCCTCTTCCTACGCCTGGGCCGCTACCAAGACCCCACGCGAGCCTTCACCCTAGACCCCCATCTGTGGTCAGCCTTGGAGAAAGTAGTGCCTATTGTGGACCAGCTGTTTACACCGGACGAGCGATCATCAGACGAGTTGGGGTGGGCTCGTGCTATGGAGGACGCGCTGGCTGAACCCCATGAACAACTACATGAACCCGACGACGACGAGGCCATTGATTACCCGGCTGAACTGAGTCAACACAACGGTGGTAGAAACTTGTTATAAATAAACCATACTCTCCGGGTCCATCATCATTGTGTCACCATGAAGCGCTGGGAGAAGGTGTTGGATAACTTATACTACAGTCCCGACAGTCCGGCGGCCTATAGTGCATTGTCGGCTCTCTATCGAGCGGCCAAACCCCAGGGGATACAACGTGCTCAAGTCCGAGATTGGTTAAGAAAACAAGACACCTATACCTTACATCGAGCTGTCCGTCGCCATTTTCTACGGAACCGCGTCATCGTGGGAGGAATAGATGCCCAGTGGCAAGCGGATTTGGTCGATATGAGCGCCTTTGCCAAACACAACGATGGGAATCGGTATATCTTGACGTGCATCGATATCCTATCGAAGTATGCGTGGGTGGTACCCATCCGGACGAAAACGGGGGCGAATCTCATAGCGGCGTTCAAAGACATCTTCAAGACCGGGCGCAAACCTTTGTATTTGCAAACCGACGAAGGCACGGAATTCCTCAACAGACGGTTCCAAGCCTTTCTGAAAGCCCAGAAGGTGTTTTTCTTCCATACCTACAACGAGACCAAGGCATCCGTGGTGGAAAGGTTCAACAGGACATTTAAAGGTCGCATGTATAAATATTTCACCTATAAGAATACAAGGCGGTACATCGATGTTCTCCCGAAACTGGTGAGGGGTTACAATCGAGCCTATCATCGAAGTATACAGAGAGCCCCCATTACCGTGACCCAACGCAATGAAGCCCAAGTCCGGCGTGTCTTGTACCCCAGACCATCGCAACGAACGACGAAGGAGATGTTCAAGGTCGGGGACCCTGTACGGATCAGTAAAGTCAAGGGCAAGTTCGAGAAAAGTTACTTGCCCAACTGGAGCGATGAGCACTTCCTGATTAAACGGCGCCTACCCCGACAGCGGCGAGTCTACGAACTGGAAGATCTTCAAGGGGAACCGTTGCTAGGCACGTTTTACGAGATGGAATTACAGCCTGTCGTAAAATCACAGCAAGACTACTACACGGTGGAGCAGATTTTGAAAACGGAACGTCGACGTGGCAAACTGTTTCATTTCGTGAAATGGCAAGGCTGGCCCAGTTCCTTCAATTCCTGGGTCGCTGCCAACCAGGTGAAACGACTATAAAGCCAGACACCACTACCGTCCTCCTTCATTCCACGTCCAACCATGAACACGGTGCATCCGTCTCTGAACACAGCGTCTTCCAAAACGCGCAAAGTGCAAGTAGGCTTTGGTGTACTAGTGATAACCCTGCTGAGTGTGTTGTACGGAGGTGTGTTTTACGACGTAGCCTATGTCAGCACGTTACTTAACCAACTGAGAACACCAGCCATCAGTGAAACCGGTCTACAGAGAGCACCAGTCGTATCCAGCCCAGTCACCACCACCGCCACACCCCGTGTACAAGCCACAACGAGTGTAAGCTCCACACTTACACCAAGAACACCCACTACGTCTGAAGACCCACCGGATTTCATACCTCGCAGTGAACCGACAACGACGACGACCCACGTTGTACCCATCACCACCATCATCATCCCTGAACGTGAACAGACAACGACAACCGACGTTGTGCCCACCACCACTCCAGTTCACTCGTACCAAATTTACAAGAGCGGGTTACCACGACAGCGGATACACCTCCAACCATGGACCCTCGGTGGCAGCATCCCTTCACCTGCGTCATCGCAGGACCGACGGGCTCCGGCAAAACGCACTTCGTCAGGAAGCTCCTCGAACACGCCGACAGCATGATCACTCCACCCATTGCCAGAGTCGTGTGGTGTTACGGAGAATGGCAGGAAGCGTATGCAGCAATGCCCCACATCACGTTCGTGGAAGGCCTACCTAACCTGGCCGATTTGGAACCCGACACCTTGGTGGTTCTGGATGATCTCATGGCGGAGACGGATGCGCGGGTCACCCAACTCTTTACCAAAGGCAGCCATCATCGACGGCTCAGCATCATCTACATTGTGCAGAATCTGTTCAGTAAAAACAAAGAACATCGGAACATCAGCTTAAATGCCCACTACATGGTGGTCTTCAAAAACCCGAGAGATACCACTCAACTGCTGCACCTGGCGAGACAGATGTATCCCGGCCACACACCGTTTGCATTGGAAGCCTTTAAAGATGCCACAACCCCTCAGCACGGGTATATGCTCTTCGACCTGAAGCAAACCACCCCCGACCACCTTCGACTACGGACCAGCATCTTTCCCGGAGAGACTCACCACGTGTACATGCAAAAATAATGTAAACACACCTACAGTGGCTCCCCCAGCTGGGGTGTGTGTGTTTTGATGATGGGGATAATAAAAAAGAATGAATACCACAGCAGGGTTATGTTCTCTGAAGTAGATAAAAAGAGCAGAATTGTGGGTTCTAGCATTAGTTGTACAGGATGTCTGCGCGAGTACGGAAGCACGCTCCCACGCTCCGTGTATTGAAGACGGCCCCACCCGAGTTAGTGCGAACCATTGTACGCGGTGCGGACCCTGCTCTCGTGTGCTGTCTGTGCGAGATTGGACTCAATATCTTAAAAGGCAACGTACCACTGACTCCGGCTCAGAAGACCAAGTTGGCCAAGCATAAGACAGGTCTAAGAACCTTAGTCCAGAAGCGAGTGTCTCAAACACAAAAGAAAAAGGTGTTACAGCAAGGCGGCTTTCTCGGGGCTATCTTAGCACCGTTGGCCGCTTCCGTGTTGGGTCCAGTATTGGGTGGACTCTTCGGCCGACAATGAACCACACGAAAAAAATGGTCCTCGTCGAACCTCGGCTCCTTCAAAACCTCCAATCGCCCTACCCTGTCCCTTCTACGGTGAAGACGATAAACACCCTCGATGGAGAGATGCAACAGATCTTACAGAGACCGGGGTTAAGCGATAGTGAGAAAGTACAACGGTACAATGAGACGCTTCAGCGGTACATGACGTTCATGGACCAATACAAAACCCTCTCTGCTCCACCACCACCACCATCACCACGTGACACACCGCCGACCTCAGCACCGCTCCAACAGCCGGGTGGAGTACCTTCCACAGCCCCACAGTGGGTCGAAGACGAAGTCCTGAAGAGTGTACCTGCCTCGTTCAAGAAACAAGCTGGCCTGGTATTACAACGAATGAAACAGAATCCTAACATGACTTGGAATGATAAGGCGAACTCCTGGTACAGAATCAGGTGGTCCTCGGGACCCACATGACGGATTTAGTGAATGACCTGATGCGTCAACGCAGGACGCACACGAATCCTCGAGGATGGGAGGTCTGCGCTCAAGGCTTGAAAGACATGCATGTACCACAGGAATTGGTGGGGAACCCCGAGCGCTGGGCCTTTATGCAGAATGTGAGTACACCACCAGAACCTTGGGAACCGGAGTCACCACCCAAATCACCACCACGGCGGGCACCTACGTTTTCACCCCTTTTACCACGCCACCACCTGCAACCACCAAGAGCTAAATCACCGCGACCATCACGACGATTAGCGCCCAAGGGCTGGGAGAAGTATTAAAACCAACAGCAGCAGCAGGACAGCTCAGTCATCATGTTTTACCTCACCCTACCCAGTAACAGCTCGGCTGATGTGTTTCCTGACAACACCTTGACCAAGTACGTGACCCAGTTACCGCAACCGTTGCATTTACCTGGACGCTGGGAATGTGGACTCGTGGATATCCAATAGCCTTACTCGTGGTACAACGTGCGAGCCAATGAAGTATGGTACGAGGTGACCTACGAAGGACAAGAAACTCGACTCAAACTACCCGAAGGTCAATACGATACCCCAAGGAGTTCATGGGTGGACTGAGAAGTCTGATGCATTATAAGTCTCTACGAGACGTCACGAATACTTCAAAACCCATCAAATCTTTCCCCTTCAAAAATCATGTGGACTTCGATTACAACGCACACAACGACAAGGCCAATCTCACGCTCAGCCCCAACGTGAGTGTCGAACTCAGTGCTACCCTACAGCAAATGCTGGGTTTCAATTACCAGGGGTACGCTGGCCCCACCGGCGAGATAGCCCACATCCCGATGGACATGCGTGGTGGTATGTATGGCCTGTACGTCTACTCGGACGTGGTCGATGCACACATTGTCGGCGACAGCAACGTACCTCTACTGCGCGTCTGCCCGGTGAAAGGCACGTATGGAGCTCAAGTCACCCACAGTTTCAGGCATATCGTGTATCTACCGGTCAGTCAGACCGATATTAGCTCCATCGTCATCGATATAAGAGACGACACGGGACGACCGGTGGCATTCGAACGAGGAAAAGTGGTGCTGACACTTCATTTCCGTCAAGTCCGAGCGGTTCACTTTGCATAATGAAGGTGCCTTATCAATGCCATACAGCCAGTTACGTCGATCATTACACCAAACAGGCCGGGGGTAACTTTCCTGTCTTTGCGGGTACACGCGTGCAACGAGGACATGGACTGGAGAACATACTCGGGAGCATCGTCAAAACGTTCCTGCCCTTGGTGACGCGTGGGGTCAAAGCGATCGGCAAACAAGCGGTGCGCAGTGGACTGCAAGTGCCCGGTGATGTCTTGGGGGGTACGGCACCCAAAGAATCCTTGAAACGGCGGGCCAAAGAAGCGGGAGGCGTCTTGGTGGCCAAAGCACAACGCACCGTAGGGAATAAAAGAGCTGCCCCACCGAGACCACGCACCAGTCGACGACCGACCCAGCGACGACGCACATCGAAGAAGACCAAGGATATCTTTTCTTAAAGATGGCTTTCATCCATGCCGAGTCGTGTCCTTCTACCAACAGTGAATTTGATTTATGGACCGTCCCAGCTACTCAGACCAGTGCCGAAGAGGGTCAATGGGTGGAACATCTGCCCCTTTCCAGCATTACAGCCACAGGCCCCATTGAATTCACCATCACCAACGCAGATACGACCTACCTGGATTTAGCCCATGCGTACCTATATGTGAAAGCTAAAATCACCAATAAAGATGGGACAGTCCTGAAAGCAGAGGCACCCGTGGGTCCAGTGAATCTCTGGCTTCATTCGCTATTCCAGGAAGTGGATATAGCCCTGAGTGATAAACTGGTGAGCGCCTCGACGAACACGTACCCGTACCGAGCCTACATCGAAACACTGTTATGCTACGGGCGTGACGCTAAAAAGTCGTATTTGACAGCCCCGTTGTTCTACCGAGATACCCCAGGCAACATGGAAGCGAGTCCTGATAACGCCGGCTATACGGAGAGAGTGGATTTCACAGCAGAGAGTCAATCGGTCGATATGATGGGACGTCTGCATGCGGACTTATTCATGCAGGACCGATACCTCTTGAATGGAGTACCTGTCAAAATACGACTAGTGCGCGCAACGCCTGCGTTTGCCTTGATGGCCCCGAATGAGGACCTCGAGTATAACATTGTCATCCGAGAGGCAAGTCTGTTTGTACGCAAAGTGAAACCCAGCCCAGGTGTACAGTTGGGGCACATCAGAGCCTTGGAGAAAAAACCAGCCCTCTACCCCATTCGACGAGTACAGACCAAGGTCTTTTCCGTTCCTAAAGGCAATATGATTGTCAATCAAGAAAACCTGTTCCTGGGGGATTTGCCCAAGCGTTTAACCCTAGCTTGTGTGGAGAACGTGAGTTATAATGGGACTCTCTCGAGGAATCCGTTCAACCTAAAAGCGTTCAACATCAATTTCGTGGCCCTGCATGTGGATGGCCAACAGGTACCGGCACGCCCCTTACAACCTAACTTTGGAACGGACAATTACATCCGGAGCTATCTGAACCTCTTAACAGCAACTGGCCAAATCAACCAAGACGAGGGAAATATGATCAGTCGAGACGATTTCGGCAAAGGATACACATTGTTCTGTTTCGATCTGACTCCCACCTTAGACAACGATCATCAACTGAGTCTCGTCAAGAAAGGCAACTTACGCTTGGAACTGCATTTCGGGACACCTTTACCGAAAACCATCAATGTGATCTGCTACGCTGAGTTTGACAACATCATTCAAATCGATAAAAGCCGTAACGTGCTGTGTGACTTCGCCACCTAACATGGATACAGACCAGATAACCACGGTGCTGGAGACTGACCCAGGAACACGTAGGGTCTTTCAAGGGGTGTTCGCCCGAGATGTGTTCCCATTAGACCGTGTGTATCCGGCTGTTTACGTCCTGAATACAGACCCGATGGATCGGCCCGGTGAACACTGGGTGGCCGTGTACTTGACAGAAGAGCAGGGCGAATACTTTGACCCATACGGCCTACCACCCCTCCATCCCGATTTAACAGACTTCATGGATCAAGGCACAGAGACGTGGTGTTGGAATACTAAAACGTTGCAAATCCTGGACAGTATGGTGTGCGGAAAATATTGCTTGTTTTACCTGTACCATCGATGCCGGGGAAGACCCTTATCTACCATCGTCCACATGTTTGACGAGTACATCCAGGCCGAGGACCGAGATGTACTCGTCTATGACTGGGCCGCCCATCATTTCAATGTACAAGTCCCGTTCAGGGGAAATAACGATGCTCTTCCGGTATGATGAGACCTTCATCGGCCAGTTCCTCGAAGATGGTGGGCGTATTATGGTACACACCGCCAGGAAATTTCCGTTTGACAGTGTGGTCACAAATCTTCTCGTGGGAGTGAAGATTGCTGGAGCGATGAAACACCCGATGGCATTGGGCACAACTGTAGGATTGCGCGTACAGACTCATATCATAGATCAGGGAAAAATGATTCACCCCGCCGTCATCAAAGATGTTGACTTTCATGGTGGAAGCATACCGTTCTGAAGACCGATGCACCAATTCAGCCACAAATGTGTCGTCCTCCTCCTCTTCATCCTCCTTCTCTTCCCGTAGTAAACGGTACACAAAGATATTGACGTTGAACAGGGACTCCACGACATCCTAATTCTTGAAGGGGACGCCCCGGAAGTGCCGCGGATCTAGGCCTTGTTCCTGTAAATATTGTCTCCAATAGATATTGGCCACTCTGTCACAAGCCTGGGGATGACATTCGTTCAAATGAATGGCCAAACACCGGAACAGACATTTCTGGTCTTTGTAGGGTCCATTTGCGCCTCCGGTTAAGGCAT
>JAVTVY010051443.1:0-26613 GCA_036873755.1 Hanleya hanleyi | reverse complement strand
TCACTAGCGTCTAATTTAGACTCAAAAATTCCTCCGGTTCCAAAAACGTTTGATGAATTCCTTGGCACTGCACCTGCTGAAAGTTTTGAATTTTCTCCAACAACTCCAAATGATGTTCAGAATGTTATTGTGGGCTTGAAATCGGCCGCACCGGGGTTGAATGGTATTTCTATGCCCATTGTAAAACTTGTAGCTTCTTCTGTTTCTATTCCTCTTGCTCATATCATAAACCTGTCTTTCAAACTTGGAATGGTACCTGATTGTCTGAAATATGCAAAGGTTACATCAATCTTTAAATGTGGTGAGTCCATGTTTTTTGAAGAATTATAGGCCAATATCAGTCATGCCGTGCTTTATCAAGATCCTGGAAAAAATTGCAGTAAACATGATGCTCAATTTTCTGGAAAAGAATGACATCATCTCGGAGAATCAATTCGAATTTAGGTCTAATCACTCCACTTCACAGGCTGCGATATCTCTCTACGATGACTTGGTGGCTTCAAAAGAATAAAAACATTACAGCATAGCTATGTTTCTGGACCTATCCAAGGCGTTTGATACAGTCAATCATGGTATCTTAATCTCCAAACTATATCACTACGGTTTCCGCGGGTCACCCAATAACTGGTTCAGAAGCTACCTGTCTGGTAGGACACAGTCTGTTTCGTATAATAATATAATCTTTTCTCCTACCGATATCACATGCGGTGTACCACAAGGATCTATTCTTGGACCGCTTTTATTTTTGTTATATATAAATGATATTAATAACGTAACAGATTATCTCAAACTGATTCTTTTTGCTGATGACACGAATGCAGTTTGTTCTTCCAAAGACTCGGCTGATGCTGCTCGAATTATGTCAGACGAACTGCATAACCTACATACGTGGTTTTGTGCAAATCGTCTATCTTTAAATGTCAAAAAACTAAATATATGATAGTTAGCCCAAGTAAAATACAACGTTTGAGAAACGTCCCAAAACTAGAAATAGCCGGCCAAGAAATTGAAGAGGTTAGTAACTTTAAATTCCTTGGCATCATCTTGAATATTAAACTAAGTTGGACAACTCATATAGATTATATCTGCAAAAAAATCTCAAGAAATACAGGAGATATTAATCATATAAAAAACTCTGTTAACATGAAAACACTTTATATTCTGTATTATTCTATAATGATATATCCCTATTTGTCTTATTGTAACATTCTTTGGGGCAATACTTACCTTACTCATCTTAACCCGTTAATTGTACTACAGAAACGCGTAATAAGAGTTCTCACTTCATCCAATAAACGTGACCATACGCAGCCTCTCTTTTCGAAATGAAAACTCCTGCCTCTAACTAAACTTCACCTATATGTTTCCCTAAGTTTTGTACATACTTTTATGTATCACCCTGAAATTATACCGAAACGCCTTAAAAATTATTTTACAAGACTTTCTGCAGTGCATCGATATCAAACAAGGAACCAGCAAATTAATCTTTACAGACCCTTCTATAAGTCAAATTTTTCTTTCCATACCTTGAGAGTAGCAGGACCACGGGAATGGAACAAACCCTCACCACTCAGATCTATATTCTCATTCTCGCTATTTAAATCCAAGCTCAAGTCTTATCTCATTGAAATGTAGCCTGTTTTCCCCCTTATAGTATCACGTGCTATGCAATAACTTGCCCTGTTCTTTTTCTGTATTTGTATGTGTTAAAAGCTTTCGCCTACCGTATCTGTACCATCGTTGTTTTGTAAGTGCTACGGGATAGAACAAGCCCCCAGGGGTGTTATTCCCGCCAAAGTTTTCTGAAATCATGTCTTTGTATTGTTAGTGTATAATTATTGGTGAATAAATATCTATCTATCTATCGTACGGTATAAATTTCCCACCAAAACAATAAACCTACATATACTTGTCGAGAGACATGTACAGATGGTGGGCCACGGGGACTAACAGTCCACCAACAGAATACTACCATATTCCGGTAATAAATTAGAGCGATATGCAAGAGGTGAGAAAAATTGACGACGTCTGGCGACTAAACAGCAACCATATGACTCTACAGGAAAGCATCCCTTGGCACCTAACATTCATACACGAGAATACGGTGGATTCTCGGACGTAGCCTTAGTATCTCAGCCGCGCTTTTATTGCATATGTTCATGTGGAGACTATGCACCGGCTTAAGAGGAAATAGATACGCTAGCGCGGGAGCTGTGATCAGCTCAGATCAGCTCAAACAACTCATCTGATGTTAATGGATGAGCATCGTGGACGTCTGTAGGAGTAAACGCCTCAACATGGGGTAAACCTGGTAAATGCAAGAATACCCAGAAAAAAAACTAAACTGTGATTCCCGACGTCGTACGGAATATATTTCCCACCAAAACAATAAACCTACATATACTTGAACACTGGGATTTCCTGGATTTCAACTTCTTCTTTATTAAGCACGACGTTTCGCTAAGTCCGCCCTTAGCAATCTCAAGTGTATAAATGTACAATCAAACATGGGGTATATATATATATATGTACAGGGTATGATGAAGCCAATCTGATAAACAAAAAATGTGGTCTGGAAACAGTGGGGTGTGGGCACTCCTGGAGGGTGGGAAGATATGAAAGGGTTATGAGGAATGGGGCTAAACAAACAATGAGTGGGGTAGGTGGGAACAATGTAATGGCTGGCTCAAATAATCAGATGTTATAACAATGGTTATAAGGTAAAGTAAAGAACAGTTTATGCATGGCCTCCATGTCTAATGATAGGGCATCATCGGGGAACATGTAATGTACCATAAAAGTCAGTAAATGTATATATAGTCTATTTTGGTGTAATCACATCTTTCCATGCATTGGAGATTATAAGCCCTGATCTCTGTTCATCTTGGGCTTGTGTCTCGCTATCTAGACATATACTTGTCGAGAGAAAGCAAATATTTTTGCAAATGAGAAAGCTAATCATTTTTGAGCCAGGAAGTGAATTAATCTATAATAGCCTTCCTTATACATGCTCGACTGAGTACAAAATGATAAAAGATTGATTATGATAACCAGACGTAATAGTTGTGTAGTTCCTTATGCATGCTCGACTGAGTGTAAAATGATAAAAGATTGATTATGATAACCAGACGTAATAGTTGGGTAATGCATGTTTTGTTTCCCCTAGCAAACACGCTCATCATTTCTATCATTTCGTTTGCCCCTTTATTGTGCCGAATGAAAATTAGGGGCCCAAACGTAGTATGACCTAGCTGGCTCGACAGAGAGAGTATTGTTCAAGGATGGGGAGGAGATAGATCGGTCTAGCTGTATTTATGCACATGATTCCTTGGTCATTTTCTTCCACCTTTAATCTGACGGACAATTAGGTAACGGCTGACGAACGATGTTAATCATAACGGATATATAACGCCCAGACAGAAAAGGATAACTTCCCTTAGGATTATCGGATCGTATTATGCATCATGACGTCTTCTGCTTTGAATCCGTAGACGAATATTACAAATCAAATACATGTGATTGGATATCGAGTGATATCATTACCTTCATCTGGATAACTGAAATATGGTGCCGTGTCTATGATGATGGAATCGTTTCACCTTTACAAAATCCCACGATGCAGACGTATATATTTATAGACATGAAGTTGCAGCCATGACACTCAAGGTTTATTTGCAGTTCATTTAACTCCTCAATATTTCGAAGTCATCAGAGCAGGAAGATCATTTAAAATATTTGGTTAAAACAAGATAAAACAAAGCTGGGCAGAGCTCCTTCGACGTCGAGCACTTTAGTATGAGGTATATAATGGCTATGATATAGGCCAATACGATTTTGTGTGACCAACCCACAAACAATAACAAGTTTTGATAGTACGATATAAGCAGTAACCAAATCGGAAGACTCTGACCTCAAATCTATGGTCAATCATACTCGCGGGAATTTTCACCGCGGTGGAAAATAAATTCCAATTGTCTTGTCTTGTTGCCCCTAATGGGCCAGTACCATAGCATGCATATTGAGTAGCGAGACAATAACAATGGTTCCGAAGTTGTACCCGTTCTCTATTGAGAATGAAATTTTCACACACAAACTTCTCGACTTTGGATGCAACTATTCATCGTCTGCATATTAAACGTAGATGAACAATGACCTGTGGAGGCTGTCTACAGGTGGTCCCATCCAACGCCTCAATGATCAGATGGGGCCAAAGTCCATTACTGATATTTGTAACGTGAAGACTATCTTTGCAAAAACGTTTTAAATAAAGGAATCCCAGGGAGTGCGCTTGCAACACTTAAACTGGTTAAATATCAAGAGAGAATGCGCTAGATAATGTGTGAACTGAGACAGTTGCTCTTTGAATTGTCCAAATAACGATAAAATGATAGCGATGGACTTCTCTGTCTCTCACCGTTAACTAGTGCAGAAACCGAAGTCGTGTCTCGTACACAAATTGATCAATTTATATATTAGACAATTCCGGTGTAACGATAAACACGGGCCAATGGCTTTTTCCGTATACAAGCATTTAACCCGTGGAACAAGCGGGGGTGGATAAAGCGAACTGCCGGACAGCTAAAACAGTTGTTCGGTTCTGTGTCGAGATGTAATTTGTTAAACCATCAGTCCAATTCTTCGTGGCCAGATACATCGTTCTCTGAAATCGACATAAAACGCGATGTCAAATAACATCGATTTACACGCAGTTCGTAGTTCGTTACTTTCTGTTTATATCTCTGGTCGCTTAAATATCCCAAATTGGATCTGCTACTTTCATTGTGTATTGATTTAATTATGAGGGAAATGCTTTACGTAGAACAGTTCCTTAAATATGAAGCTTCGGTGGCATATGCATATTCTTCTTTTGCTTTCTGTTCTTTCCATGAAATTTCTCCCTTTTTGCGATTCGTTTCCCATTTTCTCGAAATATTAACCTTAGCTAAGGTAAATCGAGAAGAACGGAAAACCTTTTAGAAAAATTGGAATAATTCGACTGAAAAATCGAATGAATTGTTAAAAAAAAGAATGCAGAAAATTCTCAGTGAAAACTGAGAATGATCTACGAAATGAACGGCTGCATCGATCGAGTTTAAAGACTCGGACCAGACGCTTGCAATTTGAGTCACGATGAGTGAAATTTGTGGTACACATTTCTTGCTTTTTGATTCAATGTGCAGCAACACCTCGTAATTGCTCAAATCATGACATGACTACATTATTTGATGAAGGCACGTGCCACTTCGGAACCTTCGTCAGTTATATCGCGTATAAGAAAGGGGTATAATGATATCGATGAGAATGGTTCTGTAGCTGCATCCTCCACAGCAATTGGTCATCCTCTACAGCAATTCGTCATCCTCACATCAATTCCTCGTCCTCTACAGCAATTCGTCATCCTCCACAACAATTCCCCATCCTCTACAGCAATTCGTCATCCTCCACAACAATTCCTCATCCTCTACAGCAATTCGTCATCCTCCACAACAATTCCTCATCCTCTACAGCAATTCGTCATCCTCCACAGCAATTCCTCATCCTCTACAGCAATTCGTCATCTTCCACAAAAATTCCTCATCCTCTACAGCAATTCGTCATCCACCACAACAATTCCTCATGCTCCACAGCAATTCGTCATCCTCACATCAATTCCTCGTCCTCTACAGCAATTCGTCATTCTCCACAACGATTCCTCATCCTCTACAGCAATTCGTCATCCTCCACAGCAATTCCTCATCCTCTACATCAATCCGTCATCCTCCACAACAATTCCTCATGCTCCACAGCAATTCGTCATCCACCACAACAATTCCTCATGCTCCATAGCAATTCGTCATCCACCACAACAATTCCTCATGCTCCACAGCAATTCGTCATCCTCCACAGCAATTCCTCATCCTCTACAGCAATTCGTTATCCTCCACAACAATTCATCATCCTCCACAGCAATTCGTCATCGTCCACAATTCCTCATCCTCTACAGCAATTCCTCATCCACCACAACAATTCCTCATCCACCACAACAATTGCTCATCCTCTACAGCAATTCGTCATCCTCCACAGCAATTCGTCATCCTCCACAGCAATTGCGCATCCTCTACAGCAATTCCTCATCCACCACAACAATTCCTCATCCACCACAACAATTCCTCATCCTCCACAGCAATTCGTCATCCTCCACAGCAATTGCTCATCCTCTACAGCAATTCGTCATCGTCCATAATTCCTCATCCTCTACAGCAATTCCTCATCCACCACAACATTTCCTCATCCACCACAACAATTCCTCATTTTCCAAAGCAATTGCTCATCCTCTACAGCAATTCATCATCGTCCACAATTCCTCATCCTCTACAGCAATTCCTTATCCACCACAATTCCTCATCCACCACAACAATTCCTCGTCCACCACAACAATTCCTCATTTTTCAAAGCAATTGCTCATCCTCTACAGCAATTCCTCATCCTCCACAACAATTCCTCATCCTCCACAGCAATTGGTCATCGTCCACAATTCCTCATCCTCTACAGCCATTCCTCATCCATCACAACAATTCCTCATCCTCCACAGCAATTCCTCATCCTCCACAGCAATTCCTCATCCTCCACATAAATTCCTCATCCTCCACAACAATTCGTCATCGTCCACAATTCCTCATCCTCTACAGCAATTCCTCATCCACCACAACAATTCCTCATCCTTCACAGCAATTCGTCATCCTCCACAACAATTCCTCATCCCCCACAACAATTCCTCATCCCCCACAACAATTCCTCATCCTCCACAACAATTCCTCATCCTCCACAACAATTCGCCATCCTCCACAACAATTCCTCATCCACCACAATTTCTCATCCTCCACAACAATTCCTCATCCTCCACAACATTCCTCATCCTCCACAACAATTCCTCATCCTCCACAACAATTCCTCATCCACCACAACAATTCCTCATCCACCACAACAATTTCTCATCCACCACAAACAATTCCTCATCCTCCACAACAATTCCTCATCCTCTACAACAATTCCTCATCCACCACAACAATTCCTCATCCACCACAGCAATTGCTCATCCTCTACAGCAATTCGTCATCCTCCACAACAATTCGTCATCCTCCACATCAATTCCTCATCCCCAACAACAATTCCTCATCCACCACAACAATTCCTCATCCTCCACAACAATTCCTCATCCCCCACAACAATTCCTCATCCACCACAACAATTCCTCATCCTCCACAACAATTCCTCATCCACCACAACAGTTCCTCATCCTCCACAACAATTCGTCATCCTCCACAACAATTCCTCATCCCCCACAACAATTTCTCATCCTCCACAACAATTCGTCATCCTCCACAACAATTCCTCATCCTCCACAACAATTCGTCATCCCCCACAACAATTCGCCATCCTCCACAACAATTCGCCATCCTCCACAACAATTCCTCATCCACCACAATTTCTCATCCTCCACAACAATTCTTCATCCTCCACAACATTCCTCATCCTCCACAACAATTCCTCATCCTCCACAACAATTCCTCATCCACCACAACAATTCCTCATCCACCACAACAATTTCTCATCCACCACAAACAATTCCTCATCCTCCACAACAATTCCTCATCCTCCACAACAATTGCTCATCCACCACAACAATTCCTCATCCACCACAGCAATTGCTCATCCTCTACAGCAATTCGTCATCCTCCACAACAATTCGTCATCCTCCACATCAATTCCTCATCCCCAACAACAATTCCTCATCCACCACAACAATTCCTCATCCTCCACAACAATTCCTCATCCCCCACAACAATTCCTCATCCACCACAACAATTCCTCATCCTCCACAACAATTCCTCATCCTCCACAACAATTCCTCATCCTCCACAACAATTCGTCATCCTCCACAACAATTCCTCATCCCCCACAACAATTTCTCATCCTCCACAACAATTCGTCATCCTCCACAACAATTCCTCATCCTCCACAACAATTCGTCATCCCCACAACAATTCCTCATCCCCACAACAATTCCTCATCCTCCACAACAATTCGTCATCCTCCACAACAATTCCTCATCCACCACAACAATTCTTCATCCTCCACAACAATTCGTCATCCTCCACAACAATTCGTCATCCTCTACAACCATTGCTCACTCTCTACAACTATTTCTCACCCATTGCAACTAGTGCTCTCCCTGTACGACTATTTTTCACCCACTACAACTATTCCTCATTCACTACAACTATTCCTCTCCCTGTACGACTATTTTCACCCACTACAACCATTCCTCACCCACTACAACTATTTCTCACCAGGATATTATTGAAAGCCTTTCAGTTGCTTATAGTGAGGCATACCTTGACACTTTTATGGAGCTAGTGTAATAGCCAGATTTTGTGAAGGGCTTACTTTTCTATTTCGCCCCCACTCCCTTCATATCAAATCTCTTGATGATTGGATCGGTTAGTGGATACACTGGGGCTTCGGAATGTGTCTGTTGCGAGGCAATAACTCTTGTTTTATCATCCCAATTGTCGAAGATGGATCACACACCCTTGAATGAAAATTAAACTTTACCATATTTGATAAAACGGCCATAGGCGGCTCTAATCTGAAAAATATCGTCAGTATTTGACACAGATATACAATGGATATTCATGTACAAAATTGATATGGTTTACCACGCGCGCGGCGAAGTAATTGCAGTATTGCCATTGGCTATCTGTTTTTTTTTTCCTGGTGCAATAGCAAACAAGCGCTGGCCGAACATAAAAACCCCCGTCGAGACAATAGGGTAAAGGAGTGGTAGCTCTATACAAACGAGAGGGAATTCAAGCAGTATGGTAGCGTGTGTATACAACAAGGGAGTGTGTAGTTAAATTTAAAACGGCTAGACGGATTCTGAAATATGGTGTGAAGATGCTTTGTGGAATTCTCTCGCTGTAGATTTTCAGATTGAAAACTAACTGAATCGCAAAAACAAATCTTAACGGGCGGACGGACGAACAGCAGAGTGATCAACAACTGTCGAAGAGAAAGAATTAGGAGAGTGGTGGAGAACAAGAATGATCACTCTCCTCCAAAATAAAAGCTTGGACATAGCATGGTTAGAGTTACTTCCCTTCATTTCCCCTAAAATCCACATCATACGATCTGATTAGGCTGATTACAGGTGCTTGAAATTTCTAGTGTTTTTCCATTTTGTTTTGTATTTTCTAGTGAATTATGCATGTCTTGGGCTAAAATACATGTGATGACCCCTAAGTATAATAGAACGTTTTGACATATCCGTTCTTGGAGACAAGATTATAAGAGAATTCCCTGTACCTATAATATGAGACGTTAGGATGTCTGCCTTCAAATGAAAATATCCAAATTTGGTATAAGTGTGTGGAAATAGCATTGTTAGAGTTGCTTCCGTCCATTTCTGAAAATTACATCAACAAATCTGATTAGTCTGATTTCAGGTGCTTGAAATATTGGGGCATGGAATGGAGTATATGGATGAGAAACCCGGGATACTGTTTCTGACGCTAGACATCCTCCCCCCGCCTCCCTCTCAGAGGAACCCCCGCCGCCCCCAAATCAACCAGTTAGCAGCAGAAATGAGACCCTGTATGCCTGTATATTACCAGTATACGAGTTGTCAGAGCATTTCCATCATAGCTCTCTAGATTTGTATCTAATACCGCTTATGCCGGTGCTAGGGGCCGTGTGGTCATATCATCCATGTTGCCACATGAACAGGTACAATAAAAGCGTACCTGAGATACAACACATGTCACGAATCGTTAGATTCTTGGTATGTGCTTTAGAATAGGTTTACCAGTAGACTATTCTGTGAAGTCATATGACGCAGTCAGTATGTCGGCACCTCTTCCCACTTCCCTTATATGTGTTGTAATTTTTACCTGTATATGGCGAGATTCTGCTGGTGGACGTTTCGTCCCCGAGGCCCGCCCCCTGTACAGACCTTTTGGTCTTTGATATATGTTGGCATTTGTGGGAAGTTGATGCTGGGTAGACATCGGGCCTTACAGACTAGTCTTTTGTGTTAATTGCCGTCATTTACATCAGACGACGATACAGCTCACCAATCTCTAATGTACGATTTGTCACAGCGAAACAGCTCACCAATTACCAGTATACGAGTTGTCAGAGCATTTCCATCATAGCTTTCTGGATTTGTATCTAATACCGCTTATGCCGGTGATAGGGGCCGTGTGGTCATATCATCCATGTTGCCACATGAACAGGTACAATGAAAGCGTACCTGAGATACAACACATATCACGGTTCTGACGCCACTTACCATGTTGGTCTCGGTATAGCTCTCAGTAACCTCAGATACAATATCATGGAATATGTCCCTGATATACCACCTTGGCTTATACAGATTGGGGGCAAGTCAGTGCTCTACATCAGTATATAACATGATAATAAAGTATAAATTGTGTTGTCGATTACTCACTGGCCCTTGGGAGAAGTCAGATGTGTTCTATATAAAATTATTCTGTCAAACGTCCGAAAACAAATGAGAACACATCTGGAGGGATCCCAGTATCACAGCATATATGCGCTTGATTCCTTGATCATTTGTCTTCCACCTTCAATCTGACTGATAAATAGATAACGTGTGACGAACGATGTTAATAATGACGGATATATAACACCCAAACAACGAAGGATAACTTCCATTAGGATTATCGGATCGTAATGTGCATCTTGACATCTTCGGTAGACCCCGCTTTGAATCCGTAGATAAATATTGCAAATCATATAAATGAGAATGGATATCGAGTCATTTCCCTAAAGATGCATTTATCTTCATCTACATAACTGAAATATGCTGTCGTGATTCCGGTGATGGGATCTGTTAACCTTTACAAACTTCCGTGATGCAGACGTACAGATTTATAGACACGAAGTGGCAGCCATGATACTCAAGGTTTATTCGCAGTTCATTTTACCGCTCAATATTTCAGATTCTTCAGAGCTGGAAGATCTAATTAAAAATGAAAGATTTGGTTAAACAAGTCAAAACAAAGCTGCGTTGACCACTTTCGTAGCCGAGCCCTTTCGTAGACGAACACTTTCGTAGGAGATATATAATCTCACACGGCGATTGGATTGGCTATGAAAGGCCAACACGATTTTGTGTGACCAACCCACAAACAACAACATGTATGCGCAGTTTTGATCTGCGATGCGTACGTTAGGGCTACAGCCAAGTCAGATGACTATAGTCAATTATAATAACTGAAATTTTCAACGCGGTGGAAAGTAAATTTAAATGTTGTCAATTTTCAGCGTTTTCTCAACAACTTCTTGTATTTCTTCCTCGTTTTCTGAGTATTCGCTCCGAGTTTTCTGCGTTTTCATTCAACAATTGTTTTTGATTTTCTTTCCAAATTTCCGTGTTTGGCTTGAAATATACCGTAGTTTCAAGCAAGGTTTTTAGCGTTTTCTCTGCGATCGATTGATCTAAAGTAAGGTTAAACTTGTAAGAGAATGTTTAGCGAATCGCAAAATGAAGAAACTTCACTCAATATTCTGTCGATATCATTGAAGATACAAACGAAGCCTGGAGAAAAGTGCTACTTTGGCCCCTAATGGGAGAGTGTGACATCATGTATATTGAGTAGCGAGACAATGACAATGCTTCCGAAGCCGTATCCGTTCTCTACTGAGAACGCAATTTCGCATAGATACTTCTCGACTCTGCATAACACTATTCGTCGTATGCCTATTAAACGCAGATGAATAATGACCTTTGGCGGTAAGGTCTCACCAGACGTCTCAATGATCAGATGTGGTCAAAGTCCATTAGTGATATTTGTACCATGAATACTAGCTTCCCAAAAACGGTTTAGTGCCACACGGATAAAAATAAAGGATTCTTAGGGGTGCGCTTGCAACCCTTAAACCCATAAACCGGTTAAATACCAAGAGAGAATTCGCTAGATAATGTGTGAACTGAGACAGTTGCTCATTGAATTGTCTAAAAAACGATAAAAGGATAGAGATTGCTCTCGCCGTTAAGTAGTGCAAAAACCGAGGTCATGTCACGTACACAAATCGTTCAATTAATATATTAGACAATCTTGACAATCCCGTTGAAGCAAACAAAAATCGGGCCAATGGCGTTTCCCGTAAGCAAGCATTAAACCCCCAGGACCTTCATGACAAGCGGGGTGGATGAAGCCAGCTGTCAGACAGCTAAAACAGTTGTTCTGTTGTGTGTCAAGATGTAATTTGTTAAACCATCAGTTCAATTCTTCGTGGCCAGATACATCGTTCTCTAAGCCCGCTCGAGGCGACGTAAAACGCGACTTCAAATGGCATCGATTTACACGCAGTTCGTAGTTCCTTACGTCCTGCCTCTAGCTCTGGTCGTCAAAATATCCCAAATTGCATCTGCCACTTTCTTTCATTGATTAAATCACGAGGAAAATGCTTTACGTAGAGCAGTTCCTTAAATATGAATCTTCGGTGGCCCATAAGGCACATGCATATTCTTCTTATGTTTTCCTGTATTTTTCATGATTTTTGTAATATTCTGTGAAATTTTTCCCTTTTTAACGATTCGTTCCACAGTTTCTTACAATGTTAACCTTATCTAAGGTGAATCAAGAAGCACTGAAAACCTTTTTGAAAAACTGGAATAATATAAGTGAAGATTATTTAGTGAAAACTGAGAACGATCTACGAATGAACGGCTGCATCGATGGAGTTTAGAGACTTCAAATCACGAGTGAAATCTGCTTGAGTATGGTACACATTTCTCGTCTTTTTATTCAATTTACAGCAACACCTCCTAATTGCCCAAATCATGACACTACTACATTCTCCACAACTATTCCACACCATGATATTATTGAGGGCGGGAGGGAATTTGGCGTAATGTCACACTCAAGTTTGTTTCACTCATATGGTGACAGTCAGTTTGGTTGGTGGAGGAAGCCGGAGTACCCGGAGAGAACCACTGTGATATTATTGAAAGCCTTGTAGTATAGTGAGGCATACATGTACATGGACACTTTTATGGACATAGTGTAGTAGCCAGATTTTTTTAAGTGCTTAGATTTCCATTTCGCCCTCAGCCCCTTGACATGAAATTTCTGATGGTTGGATCGGTTAGTGGATACACTGTGTAATCGGAAAGTGCCTGTTGTCAGGCAATAAATCTTGTTTTTTATTCGAATTGTGGAAGATAGATCACCCACCAATGAATGAAAATTTAAACTTCTCTATATTTGATAAAACGGCCATAGGCGCCTATATTTCTGAGGAATATTGCCAATATTTGACACAGATATACAATGGATATCCATATATAAAACTGATATAAGATTCACCACGTGCGCGATAAATTTTTTTAATTGAAGTATAAATTGTTGCCAAATGTTACTCATTTACCAGCATTGTTTCAGGAAACTGCAATCATATTATTCTAATGGGATATGCCATAAAAAGTAATATCAATACACACCTAATTTGAGCCTATCATCTCTGGTCTAAATCGTATGAATGCCGGTCATATTTGGTACAGATATACAATTCAGGGCTGTGTAGCAGGTTGATATACTTGTGACCATGTGCGCGGTGAATATTTCGAAGAATATATATTGACCTAAACATGATGAAAGTTTCCTATATCTTGAAGCTGCTACGAAACTTCATTGTACTAGGAAAATACATATGAAACAGAGTCTTTGTACTCCAAAACGTAGCATATGGCCTCAAGAACAAAGAACGATTTGCAGTAAAATGGACTTCTGTACTAAAGGTGTTGCATTAAGAAACAAAATTTTCATTTCTGTAGTAAAATTACCACCTTCAGAGTCAAAAAGTAGCATGCTGTGCACGAGAATACTCTATCCAAAATCATGCATAATGTGTATGTTAATTATATGTGCGTTTTGTTCATACCATTTTGCAAAATTCCGGAAAAAACACCGCAAACCATTCTGATAAGAATATCAGTATAATATAATAAAGTTCAATTTGTGGTAATTTTAATTTGGTTCAAGAAGTAGTATGTTTGGATAAAAACTGAAAAACAATTCGTAGCTTTTGTTGCACGCTAAGCAATAGGAATGTATTTGGGGTGTAAGTCAGTGAAACACCCAAATGTGGAGTCAAAGGGTTGTCTCCAGCATAATGAATCACTCACAGTTTACACCACAATGTGTTTGATATTGGAACGGGTGTCAACAGAGCGAATTATAAGCGTCTAGTCCGTCATTCATAATTCAGCCGTCGTCCATTAAAGAATATCTGCGTTCATAATCCAAAGACCTATTCCATATTCCATATAACAGTATTAGCACCAAATTCAAAAGGACAATCATAGTATACATAAACATAGGCTAGTTTCCTGCAAGAGAGAAGCGGTCAACAGTTTTCAATGACGCCGACAAGACATCATGATGTTCCAAAAATATAAAATCCATCTCGCTGATCAGTATTCTTAATCCATAATAATCGTTGTAAAGTCGTCATCTAGAGAATGATGTATCTCAGGGGAATACAGAGTACATATTGTTTTGTTTTGTGTCGAATCTTTGCTTCGGGCAACAACGAAAAACAGCAGCTCTACATTTAGAAAATACTATTAATGAATTATTAATGGGCAATAAGGTCCTGATGAGAGATTGTAGTATATCAAAACAATAAACCCACTTTCAAAAAGGACACATGTACAAAAAATAAACAACCATTGAGTTTTATTTACGTGCGTGCTTGGAATTAGTGGCACGTTGATTTCGAGTATGAGTGTGGAACGAGTGTGCAATCAGATGACGATACTTGGCGTTCTTATCGATGTGGATCTTCTGGTGTACAGCGAAGCTAAATGTAGAGCTGCTGTTTTTCGTTGTTGCCCGAAGCAAAGATTCGACACAAAACAAAACAATATGTACTCTGTATTCCCCTATGAATTGCTCATGCAAAATTTGAAACCAACAGTATTAAAGAGATTGAAATGAGGACATGCATATTGGGGAGATGATGTGTCACGCTCAATTTTTATCAAATTCTGCTGATACCATAGCAACTAAACTAACATTTTGTTCTTGAAATTGTACTTTTCACGTCCATTTCGCATCTCTGCCAGTTCCTTATTTTCAGTTTTAATATTTGATGGTTAGATGCATATTGTGGAGGTCATGTATTGAATCCAACATTTGTGCACCTCTCCTATTGCCAAGACAACGAAATTGCCATTCCTATTAAAGTGTTCGGTGTGTAGATACATAATATCGTTAAACCAGAAAGCTGTAAAACTGACTTTAAAAAAACACGATACTAGATGTATCCTGCTGTATATTGTATACAGATCAGAACATAAAAAATCCTTTGACAACATATCATATTTACCAATCCCAATGTTTGCCTCAATGTCAATCTTATAATTTATCCCCGTTACTTTGTGCTTTATTCTGACATTATTTTGCACTGGCGTATTTTGAGTTCATATGAACTTGTTTATAGAGATATAGGTCTAAATATGATGTGACATCAGGGCTATCTGTAATTTCCTTCAAATCCAGTGAATCCAGTGAAATGTGATATCAAGTTGCGAATATTGACAGGTAATTACGAGGCTAGTGGCCCCAGATCCGACTTAAGGTTGCCTCTCAAGATTTTCCATACAAGACCCGGGACGCTGTTTGAACAAAATGATGTTTATTCGTTGACAGACTCGACATACAGCAAGATGACAATCCAATGTCCAACTCAAGAGTAGTACCCAGTTGTGCAATGCATCACAAATGTGATTGAAAGGGAGTCTACAGACATACAAACTGACCATGCAGTCGAACAAACAAAAAACTACTTGCCCTCAGGAAAATGCAAGTGGCCAGAAACGGTCAGCTTTCGACCAAGCATCCTGTTTTCAAAACATTCTTCGAGCTTTGTACATTAATTCAAAACGAATCATTCACTGATCTCATACAAACGCTATATAAAACTATGCACTAACCAAGATGCCACGCCACCCACATGCATCCCACATGCATACATAGATAGCTATACACTGAAACAATCATATCAATTCTATACTTGATTATTACCAAATTGAATCTATGATTATCAAATATATGCAATTCTCATAAAATAGAGATGAGTTCAAGACTTCGAAACCCAAATCGTATACCAATCGCGGTGTTCCGAATGCTACACTATCCTGGCTTTTAAGAAAACAGCAAACTTACAGTATCGGTACATCACCAGTTAAAATTCTAATCTGTCTTTTGAAACCAAAAATACGACACACACTTACTACTCAGTATCAGGTCTTACCAGTTATTGTCCAAAACTCAATGTTGATGGCGCAAGAGCAAAAATACAAAATAGAAAGTAATAAAGACTATTCTATACATATACAGCAATGGAAATAGAATAAATGGAAAAATGAAAACTGCACAATGCCATAGATCTATGAATTGATGCTGACTTCAAAATAGACAATAAGAATCCAAAACGGTCGGGTAAGTGTAAAATACAGAAATACATTGAGACATCTCTCCAGTATTTACATCATATTCCACACACCCCCAATATCGGAAAGTTAAAGGTTTATTCCGTGCACTTAAAATATGACGTAATATTGATGTAACATTGTTTATAAAGGGCATTGTCACTGTTTCGAAAGATTATTATTGTAATGCACCGAAAAACAATATCAATTATAACAAAATAAAAAAAAATCAGGCAGATTTAGACAATCATTCAAAGGAATTATGCTACCTTGTCACGCATTATGATTCTGTCCAATAAGTTCTGTTTTACCAAAATACTCAAATCAAAGTAAACTGAGAGAATCGTATACAAAATTTCAGATTTATTTATTTTCTATAAATTAATTAGATTGTGAACAGTGGAACAGTTTCATATTACAGACATGAATTGTACATCTTTGGCAAATAGAGGAATTCTCCTGAATTAGAGACTTCTTTGTCTGCTTTGCTGAAATTCTAGTATAATTGGGGATGCTTCAGCAGTAGTTTACGCTAACCTGCGCATATAATTCGGTCAATGACCATGTACGTTAAACCGAGACAACAGGCTATGTATTAGTTCATAATGACAGTACCCGTAGGTATAATTTATTAGCATAATAAAAGGTCAAAGTATCTAGAATACGATAAAGGTAATATTAGTCAATTTGGATGATATTATTTCAAAGCATTATATATCAACATAAATAGCGTATGTATGCCAAATATGACATATACTCCTTTCGGTATTTCATCTTAACGTGGTCTTAGAATCCAATTCATGGACATGTGCATTTATTCGTAGGATGATATGCTACAATTTGGTACATAACATTATCAATTCATTTAGAATAATTGAAGATTTCGGCAAATACAGTGAAGTTATATCACTTTTTTTAAAGACCTGAAGTATAGAGCTTAATTGACTGAAAAGGGAGAAAGTATGTCGTTTCCCAAGATGCAGTCTTGACTTTTACTCTGCACACCACATTGAGTTGCTCGCATTACGTAGTAAGAATGTCATTTCCAGTACAACTCCATTGCCTTTTTAGCCAGGTCAGATATTCCAGTTTGGTATTTTGTTCTGTATCGAGACAGACACGTCATATTGAGTAATCCACCTTGGATAGACAAATATCATTTCTCAAGAATCACTCTAGAATTTTTAGTCATATATACTAGATATACCAGTTTGATTTCCTCCTCATTTTTCTTCTTTTGAATATTTGGATACGGTAGATAGATTAGTTCAAGAACACCCTATAGTTCTTCTAGGTCAAACATGTGTCTATGCAAAATTTAAAGGTGGCTCTAACACGCTCTGCATGCATGCAAGCCCCAGCTAGCAGACACATGTCATTGACTTATGGTTTTCTAGTTCAAACTAGATTGCCAAACAGAATATGACATTCCTTCTACTCAGTGGGGACTACTCAATGTGAGTTGTCTGTCTCAAGGCAAAATTAGATATATATATATATATATATATATATATAGTTTCAAACATGGTGTATTGTCGGGTCATACGTGATTCTTAAACCTACATTGTCGGGTCGTAAGTGTATTGTCGGGTCTTTTTGTCATTGTCGGGTCGTTATGAATTTCACACATACGTTGTCGGGTCTTTTCATATATACTTTATCGGGTCGAATTTGACCACTGATCGATTTTGTTAAAAGTGGTCAAAACCATTTTGGAAGTATGAAAGTTTTTATTTGATGTTCCATCATCGAAGGGAGACAAAATCTGATGTGGCTTCTCCTTGATGAGCGAAGAGAAATCCTGCGCATTTAAAGTATTGTTTTATGGTTGTTTTCGAAAGATGACGTGGTTATAATTGATGCTGGATTTAGATAAGACATTCAGTAGCCAGTAAAAGCCCTGATCCCGGGGGTTTGGGGCTGGACAAGCCCAAATTTGCCTTTTCCTATGTTTTGTGTATATAGACGATACAGCGAGAAAAGTCAGCCGAGAACCAGCAGTGTTATAGATTAATGCCTGGGACGTATGTAGAATGCTCAGGATAACCCAGAACATGCGTCACAGCCAACATTCAGTAGATAGCCATCGTCCAAAATTCTGTTTCCCTATGTCATAGGTATATTTATGATAGACCATATAAAGTTACTACAGAATGTACATAATTATAGAGGTTGTATGTACATGTAGAATGATCTCAATAACTTAACATAATCCTCAAATCCG
The DNA here is from genome assembly GCA_036873755.1 of Hanleya hanleyi. Classification (NCBI taxonomy): domain Eukaryota; kingdom Metazoa; phylum Mollusca; class Polyplacophora; order Lepidopleurida; family Hanleyidae; genus Hanleya; species Hanleya hanleyi. The sequence goes on along the minus strand of JAVTVY010051443.1, from coordinate 7,885 downwards.
ACACTCAGTAGCTAGCCGTCGTTCAAATTGTGTTTCCTATGCCATGAGTATATTTATATATAATCGATCATATGCAGCCATAGGATAATGATAATAATGGAATCAGTTCCAACATTCAGCGGCAGCCATCGTTCGCAAAGTCTTCCTTTGTCTATATGTGAAAATATTATATGGTATAACTGATACTTCACGGTATACACATTGAACAGCGCACCATATAGGCTACATAGAACAAGCTCTTGATTGTTACACGGGCTACGTTAGCAACTCCTGGTGAAGCCCTATCGAGTTTTAACTTTTGAACTATTTAAGGCTCACTAAAGTTAATAACTCGTATATAATCACCGCCATCCCCTAATTTTCTCGCCGTCCCGATTTTTTTTCTTCATCTTTCTGCAATGTCTAGGACAAGTTATTTCAAGCAATGTGTGCCGAAAAGTATGAAATTCCAGTCATAATTCGATTTGCAAGATGATTTGTTGACTATTATCCTCAGCCACCATTCTACTTTTGTTCACGTATCCCGCTTATCTTCATCCGTGGAACAGCATTGATGACTATTCATGCTATATCGTGTTGTTGGTAGCTTTACAACGAGATTCCTGGGCTTTGTGAAGAATGAATAATGCAAATGCAATGCAGGTTAAGGCGGGTGCACACCTTCGCCATTCTGTAAGCGATAAAGATCGGACCATAAGTCTATAAGTGTGCGTCAAACTATTATTCAACGGAGTCGGACGTATCTGTTTCGAGTTTTCGCGACTGAGGTGTGAGCACAGGCCCGCAAAACAAGAGATTGGGGGGGGGGGGGTGGTATTAGGGTGAAGTTCGAAATATGGAGTCTCTATATATAACTCCATGCTTTAGGTGTGAAACGGACTTTGGGTGAATCGAGAAATAAACGGTTTACCGCCAAACAAAATACATCAGCATATTTTACAAGTATCACTTTATATATTCCCGTCGTCAAATTAGTAAATTTGTGCAATTTTTTACCTTTGCCGGGCGATTCAAAATCCAACGTAACTGTCCGTCCATCTAGGAACAGTTAGATTATGGTGGGCTTCGTTCTCAATTCTGATTGGTCAGTCTCGACAGCTGATCAGTGCGTGACCTCTCTTGCCGGAGGCGTGTCGCGACTGACCAATCAGAATTGAGAACGAAGTCTGTCATAATCTAACTGTTCCTAGATGGACGGACAGTTACGTTGGATTTTGAATCGCCCGGCAAAGGTAAAAAATCGCACAAATTTACTAATTTGACGACGGGAATATATAAAGTGAAACTTGTAGAATATACTGATGTATTTTGTTCACCCAAAGTCCGTTTCACACCTTGATGTTTATTTATATAAAGCATGGGGCTATATATAGAGACCCCATATATCGACACTTCACGACACTTCACCCTAATACCACGCCCCCCCCCCACCAAATCTCTTATTTTGCGGGGCTGTGGGTGTGAGCAATCGGATATGATCGCGAAGCTAGGTGTGCAACTCCAGAAGGAATCGCAATCGATATACGGTATTCAAAATAGTTCAGTCATATCGCGAAGAATCAATAAGCCACCACTCAGCTGAGGTGCTTTTGGTTACCGGTACGGTCATTATCGTATGATGTTGAAGTGGTAGCGCCAACAAATATTATCATATCAGTTTGATTTCTGAATTATTATGACGACGTCGCGAAGGTGAGCAGCAAACTCTTTCTGCTGACGGCGCCGGTATGCACAGGCCTTTAGTTCTGACAACCATACATAGTTTCTCATGGATAATTTTCTGACTGAAATTCGCTTCTCGGGAATGCAAACACTTTACCGTCCTGATCTGGAAATAGTTTCAAAACCAATCTAGTGTGTGTTAGATGAAGAGGGGAAAGATTTTGATTGGCGCAGTTAACGCATTAGGGCCCACCTCGACCTTTCAACTGAATCTTTCTTCAGTTTTAATGTTCCTTCAAAGAAAAATGAATGTTGGTTGGAAATGTATACATTAGACATGTGTCACCTGAGTACGTGTTTCAACTCGTCTCCCCAGATTTGACAGTCTGATTGGCTAAAAAGTCGAGTTACTGTACTGATAACGAAATCAATCCAAGTCAGTTTTCCCTTTAATATTTTCCGGAAATTCGCAAACTAAACTTGGATTCAATGAACACACGCGATGGTGTTCCTTTCTACAAAGGATCAGCTATGTCGCATCAACATATACAGTCCAGTATATTTCACTGGAATCCTACTTCCGAGCAATCATTTTACTGAAGTCTCCCCTTGGCAGCAGACCGTAATGTATCTGAATGATAATGGTATGCGGCGAGGTCACATTTTCTGGTAAGGTTCTACAAGCTTAAAAATGAATCAAAGAACACTCATATATTTCTGTATTTTGCCAATTAAATAGGCGATATATAAGTAATACATTGTTTCCAACTAGAAATAGAAATAACAAATAAAAATAATATCACTACACAAAAAGGCGGATTTCACGCACTGGGGAAAAGTATTGCTTATTAATGGGGGAGGCCACCGTTTGCACTTCTTTACATAGATGCCCTCTAGTGCGGATGTTTGTATTTCATAGCGTATGACCCGTACATTGCAGCTTGGAGAGGCCAAGATGACAAATACATTTACGGGATATATATTATAGATAAGGCATCCTATATTTCATATACCCAAAATAGTATGGTCACAGGTATGGAATATTTAGTATCAAATTATATTCCATACAGCAGGAAATGTAAAATAACAATTATGGCAAGACTGCCTTAAATTTAATCAAATAAAACTCTTTGAATACATTCGAGAGGTATGACAAAGTATTTGTATATATGAATATTTATTTAAATTTAACCTATCACTGAAATGCAATGTCGAAGTTCCATCAACCGGCTTCCCCCAAGAGGTACGTCTCATACTTGTTCATTATGCTTTTTAACGTCATAAGAAGGTAATTCTTTTATATGGCAAATATTAAGATTTGACATCATGAAATGGTAATTCTGATACACGGCAAAAATATGAAGATTTCATCTAATTTTATCTAGACTGTAAGAAAACCAAATGAAGCATTATACGTTATTTCACCGTCTGGTAAATATACGCATATTTCGATGAGAGCAAATATTCAGTTTATCCCTTTCACTGATGGTTATACGAGTATGCCATTCCGTTTTATATGATCAGCAAATATATGGTAGAACAGAACTTTTGCAACCAGTTTGGTAAATACTGCAAATATATGCAAATGTTAAGGAATGACTGCGCTGTAAATATATTGGAAATATTTTCATTTACCAACAGTTTAATATCCTTTAAATGTTGTCAATTGTAATATTTCATTTTGAAAATTAATGCAAATATGAAAATGTGATATGGTTTCATTGTGTGTAGGGTATATAATTTTTATTTTGATCATTCAACACGCTCTCGTGGATAATATGAGTGTGTAATACGTGGCGTAACACGACAAGTGCAAGGGAACATGTGGGGTTTCTTTGCTTATTTCATACAGTGCCAACTACAATGGATTGGTTAGAAAGCTCTACTTCTTGGCGATTTCCACTTCGTCGTTTCAGGAATCAGGAGTCACCCTGTAGCATAAGATGGAAACGAGGAATACATGTAATATAGAGGACATCGTAACTCTTCCCAATACAACGTATAAAATAAGCTACGTGATTCACCGGTAATACACGTAGAAATATTACACAATTCAATGTAATATAATTTACAGAAAAATGAAACAGAAGTAAAACTTCATACTGTCCTGTCTCAAATTTGTCACAAATGCGGCCTTAATTTACTATCCATATCCGAGTATCCCACACTCTGTGTAGCGAAGAAATTGAATACACATGTTTAACTTCTCCTTGCTGAAATTTACACAAGATACATATAGGTGCACGATAGTTCCGTTCGATCCAACAGCATGCCGTTTCGTCACTCCAACATGTCGAAACGCGAGTATTTGTTCTTGCATGTACTTCTCCCACAAGCAAATTTAGTGAACTGATTCTAGCTGTACACTGTATGCTTGGTTATAACGCATGCATCACTTTTGTCTTGGCGAAACATATGCACGTTGTGATTGGTTGATCATTATGTTAGCCTGATAAGCGTAATATGATTAGAATTCTGATTGACAGACAGGTCGGGCCTGCAGACAACAGGCGACTTTTACATACATTAATCCCTAATACAACCGTCTTCCCAAGATATCTAAAAGATAAACGGGAATATATCATTCGTCTATCGGATAAGCTAAGATGAAGACCCGGCTTATCGGCATGGTGAAACAAGTTATGCAAGCTTATCTATGGTGGCCAAAAACAATTAAATCCGAATGTGCAAAGTCTCCAATTTCCAACAATGCCCAGATATCTGTATCTTTATATTAGCGATGATGAAGTGGAACAATAGAATGCAGTAGCTCCTACAAGAGACTGTCTAGACAGTGATATTCCTGAAATATCCCGATAAGAGAATTTCGGGTGCATTAAATTTTAAACCAGAGACCGCACAATCACAGTCTCTGGTACCAGGTATAAATTTAACAAAATATGCAAGATTTATCGTTCAAAGAATTGAGCCTAAAGCATATTTTGTCAACTTTTGAAAGCATGTCGTATATTGTTAGGACATTCCACGTTGAAGGATGGGAAGAAAAGTTATTCTGGTGAAGCCGACAGAGGACCTGCACGTCCAATGCGTCAGTAGTATACAAAGCGTAAATCTCTGAGGATTTGTGGAGGACGGAATGTGGAAAAAGAAATGTTGGTTGTAAATAAGGATTGTTTGACCTCACACCAGGAGCTTCAATATGACCCTCCGCCCTTATGGGGTAGTGCAAACGCAGGAATATCACTGTCTAGACTACGCATGTGCAGTCCACACGCCAAACTCCTCCTTTAGATGATACCCTTTTAGTATGCAAAAATCTCCATATATTAGATCGAGTCTATTTTTCTAATATCTGATGTTAGTTTATTGGTAAATTTATAATATAGAAAACCGCTTTTTCTGACCCCAATATGGTTGACTGTGGCGATTGAATGCAAATGTGCATGGTGTATATCCACACGGCTCTAACTAGCCTGTCGGCCCGCCTCGGGTGAACTGGACATCTGGCTATGTTCTATCAGTCAGTGATAGACGTACAGTGCTATGACAATTATTAACAAAACAATGCAGAATATGAAATATGAATATGAAATTTTTCAGTGGCAGTCGGTTTTGAGTATAGACCAGAACGTTGTATTTCACTGAACATTGTGTTTATCGTCAGATTTCAATCGCCGTTTTGGGACACCGATTTTGTGTAAAATTGGTGTCTAATCAAACGTTTTCTGTGAACTCAGGAAATTATCTTAGCTCAATTAAGAATACACAAAATATCGAAATGGACCTGGCGCGGTTCAGTGAGATTTTGGCCACCATGGAGATCTCACAGTGGAACCCATTCTTATTGACTGTATAGCTTTTAAGATTTTAAGAGATTCTTTTTATCGAGCAGTTATTTCAGATGATCTTTTTAGTCGAGTGAGAGAAGACTGTATCTTAGTTTATTTGAGAGAAATCAGTTTGTGGCATGAGTTTTAATGCATGTGCATGTCTTTTGGTGTGTTGTGTTGATTACTTATGGTTTGCTGGGTTGTTGACTTGCTTTTGTTAGAATTCATAGAATTTTGTTTATTTGTCGCTATATAGCTGAAATATTGTCGAACGCGACATTAAACTTAGCTTATTCTCTCTTTCTCTCTCCTTGGCACCATGAGGTGCGCTTTCAAGTACCAAAATGAAATATCACCTACGAAAGAAAGTTTCAATTAGCCGGAGGATGGCAAAATAAGGAGTCCAAATATCGAGTCAAAATGAGCCGTACGCTTTTCAGAGCTATTGAAGTATATCATGTCTTATGGTCTGAGTAATTTCCGCTCTCTGGGTCTTAGGGTGTTTGAATAACAGTATCTTGAAGTAGTGGATTTGTGCAAAGTCGCCTATTTCGAACAGAAAACAGCACATTTTCTATCCGTGAACACACCAGGCCAGTCTAGAACCAATAACTTTACCCCGAAATATTGGTCGTGTCAGTAGTCAGTTGTTGCCCAAAATATTGCGTATTACACATCATATTATCCCCTCCATCACCTCACACCCAACCTTGGCAAGCCGCGTTGGGTGTTACAATTTTTGTTTGCTGTTGTCGGCGATGTTCGCTCTTGTCCAGTCAGAAGCCGCACTATAAGAAACTACCGTTGTGTAGCGTCAATCTTCAGCCATGTTCGCTCTTGTTCGTATTCAAATGTCATCCAACTGTTCTGGTAATCTATGAGCCCATTTGCTGTCCAAGCCACTCTAATCGTAGTCCACTCTACGATCGCTTCAATACGGCATCCGACAAGATCCATTCAGAGCAAAGATGTTCCCTAGAGATCGATCTAAAAGTTCCTGTTTTCTATTACTCCTCGACTGCGCCTGAACACAATGGCGTCACTTCCAGTCCAAACCACCTCAACCGTAGTCTACTCGCCGAGAGCGTCAAAATCAGCCAACGGTTTCAAACTTTACCGGGAAATCCCCCGCCAGTCAAGTTACCGGAATTGACCTTTCCAAGTTGCTATATCCACCACTTTATCCCTCCTCACCGCGTCCCGACAGGTTTAGACTACACGGCCCACAATCCACAACGAAAATACGCTTTCTCTCTTACTCTCCAAGTTCGCATTCGTGTATCACTGACCCTACACTGGTCAGGACCCTGTAGAAAACGATAGTTCAGTCACCCCCACGTCTTGTTCCGAGTGGGCATCCAGGTTTTTCCTGTACCATTCAGAGTTCTCTCCATTCGCGCAAAGATGGAGCCACCGCTTGGTTGAACGTGTGCACCCTTACTCCCCTACCACACTATCGTATGGCGCATGCCTGGGCCCCCGGAGTCTCGTTGCATGGGTGAAATCTCCATGTCTCCCACCCCTCTCGCTCTCCGTAAATCGTCCTACTTTCTCTTGGCATGCTCAATCCATTGCGCATGTGCAGGGTCAAAGATCAACACCGGTCACGATATCCAAAGGTCAATGGACGGCCAGATCTTCTTTCTCTACTACTTAGAATTATATTTCTCAAGGAATAACCCCTCTTTTGGGGCAATGAAACAACGCATTATTCAGCATAAGTGGTAACCAATCTTGTGCGACACATGTGAAAACTATTCAGATGGAAGCAAGAAGGTTGGTTACTATCAAAGTGAGAACGTGTATTGATAATTATGAAACACTGGTGATATCAATGCTAATTCTGATCAATATATCCCAACTGATTTTTAATTTTGCTCTATTATGCAGATTTGCACAATCGTACATAAAAAACACCGGCGCGTGTCTATATCAACAAGGTTTGCGTGCTATTGTACCTGGAAGAGTTTGATGAACTTACTTGAGAGCATTTTCGAGAATCCCACAGTGCGTCAGATATCTGTGTGCATTCCGATTAAAATAAATATATCCCCCTAATGTGCACATTACTACATGGGACCACTTTTTCCTAAAGAGAGGCATAAGAGAATGTTTAGTATCTCCTGAAACTTTCTGGTTGTTCAGCTGATCGAAAGTGTAATTGATACGACAATATAGGTTGGTCAGAAAAGATTTCATTAAAGTTATACCATAGAATTTCAGATTGAAAACTACACAAAACATGAACGGACACATTTTCAACATAGTGAGGAAAATCTAGTTCTGGTTTCGTCAAAATTCAGACGAAACTGGATAATTTACTCTTCTTTACTGACCACACAACAAAGTTACATCACGAAACATCATAGTTTGGATTCAGCACTCACAATGGAGCCCTAAGAATGGGTTGATACATAAAGCAGATAAGAACT
>JAVTVY010051442.1:0-25753 GCA_036873755.1 Hanleya hanleyi | reverse complement strand
CTGTTCTGTTTACTGGACTAGCTTGAGATATCTCTTTTAAGATACCATGCTCGATAATAGTAAGATGGTACAATACTTAATACTGAAGGGATCCGGTCTGCGCAGTAATGTTGAAACTTCGAATTTGAAAGTGTCTGAATCTTGATTATTTCCCTTGGATCGAAACATGCAGTAGTTTACAGTTGTCAAGTTGTGACATTGTGTCACAAGAGTGACGTCCCTTCATGTAGCTGACCCGCCGGCAGACGAAAGGGTGGGGCAGTTCACTTGCAACTGCATGAACTAAAGAAAACTGATTTAAAATTTGACGAAATACATTTTAATTCCGAATTATTTTAACTCCTTGATATTGAAGGTGAAGAGATGGATATTCTCTATAGTCAATATATAGAATATGCCCCACCGTTTGATCCACCGACTCTTGTGATGCAACGTCACAACTCGGGAATACCGTATTAATTGGATTTTCGAATCGGACCGAAAAAGATATCTTGCACAACTAGGCCCCATGTGGGACATGTGTACCAAATTTGAGGAAGATCCATGCAGTACTTCTTGAGAAATCACGATAACAAAGTTTCATTGGGAAATTCAAGATGGGCGCCTGGTGGCCATATTGGATTTTCGAATCGGACCAGAAAAGGTATCTTGCACAACTAGGTGACAAGGGGAACCTGTGTACCAAATTTGATAAAGATCCATGCAGTAGTTCCTGAGAAATCGCAATAACAAAGTTTCATGGGGAAATCTAAGATGGCCGCCTGATGGACATATTGGATTTAGGAATCGGACCAGAAAGGTATGTTGCACAACTGGACCACAAGGGCAACCTGTCTACCAAATTTGAGAAAGATCCAGGCAGTACTTCCTGAGAAATCACGATAACAAATTTTCATGGGGAAATTCAAGATGGCCGCCTGGTGGCCATATTGGATTTTCAATTTGAAGCGAAAAAGGTATCTTGCACAACTAGATCATAAGGTAAACCTGTGCACCAAATTTGAGAAAGATCCATGCAGTACTTCCTGAGAAATAACGATAACAAAGTTTCTTGGGGAAATCAAAATGGCTGCTTGGTGGCCATATTGGATTTTCAAATCAGACCAGAAAAGGTTTCTTGTACAACTAGTCCCCAAGGGGAACCTGTGTACCAAATTTGAAAAGATCCATGCAGTAGTTCCTGAGAAATCGCGGTAACAATGTTTCATGGGGAAATCCAAGATGGCTGCCTGGTGGCCATATTGGATTTTCGAATCAGACCAGAAAGGGTTTCTTGTACAACTAGTCCCCAAGGGGAACCTGTGTACCAAATTTGAAAAAGATCCATGCAGTAGTTCCTGAGAAATCGCGGTAACAATGTTTCATGGGGAAATCCAAGATGGCTGTCTGGTGGCCATATTGGATTTTCAAATCGGACCAGAAAAGGTTTCTTGCACAACTAGACCCCAAGGGGAGCCTGTGTACCAAATTTGAAAAAGATCCATGTAGTAGTTCCTGAGAAATCGCGGTAACAAGGTTTCATGGGGAAATCCAAGATGGCTGCCTGGTGGCCATATTGGATTTTCGAATCGGACGAGAAAAGGTGTCTTGCACAACTAGACCCCAAGGGGAACCTGTGTACCAAATTTGGAATAGATCCATGCAGTAGTTCCTGAGAAATCGCGGTAACAAGGTTTCAGGGGGAAATCCAAGATGGCTGCTTGGTGGCCATATTGGATTTTCGAATCGGACCAGAAAAGGTTTCTTGCACAACTAGACCCCAAGGGGAACCTGCGTACCAAATTTGAAAATGATCCATGTAGTAGTTCCTGAGAAATCGCGGTAACAAGAATGGTTTACGGACGGACTGACGGACTGACGGACGACGGACTGACGGACGACGGACGACGGACCACGGACGAAAAGTGATTTGAACAGCCCACCGTCTGGTGATGGTGGGCTAAAAATCAGGTGATAGCTGAGCAGAAATGGCAAATAAGCTAGGCGAAACAATAATAATAATCTTCGTCATATAATTATGTACCAAAATTTCAAATTCCGAAGAAGAAAAATGCAATTAAATTTTCCTCCAATAACAGGGAAGGCTTCGGTCAGGATAAGGGTGTCCCACAGGGCAGTATTTTTTGTCTACTATAACTGTCTGTTTAATATCAAGATTAACAGCTTAGCTGCAGTTTTGAATGAATCAATTAATGGTTCACTCTTTGTAGATGATTTCAACATATTACAAGCGTCTAGTCCGTCATTCATAATCCAGCCGTCGTCCATTAGAGAATATCCGCGTCCATAATCCAAAGACCTATTCCATTTTCCATATAACAGTATTAGCACCAAATTCAAAAAGACAACCATAGTATACAAAAACATAGGCTTGTTTCCTGCAAGAGAGAAGCGGTCAACAGCTTTCAATGATGCCGGCAAGACATCATGATGTTCCAAAAATATCAAATCCGTATCGCTGATCAGTATTCTTAATCCATAATATTCGTTATAGAGTCGTCATCTAAAAAAAGATGTATCTCAGTCACGCTTTGATTGTGACTGTTCATATGAGTACCATGAGGATCTTGAAGTACATGGGTTCATACGGCCCCTAGCCCCGGGTTAAGCGGGATTAGACACAAGTTACGAAACGTAGCGCCATAGATCTTGCACGCTACGTTCGTATTTTGCTATCAGCATGCGATATGTATCGCCAAAATTTGAGAAACTTTGAGTGTAGGCGCTTGGTGGAATAGCCCTGTTTTTTAAGTTTCTGCACCAATGTTTTGTGACGTTGATTAAAATCGTCACATTTAACACAGGATCTAGCAAATGCTACTAAGCGAGATATGTATACGCCATATGCAGGTCCCACTGGAATATTACTGTCCAGAAAAGGGATAGTTTACGATGTCGAAATTGTAATCATCTCTTTTGTCATAAAGTCGACGAGAGAGAATGCCCGCTTCATTTTTATAGAGATATAGATCTAAATATGATGTGCCTGTAGGGCAGTGGAAACTTTGTCCAGATAGTATTCAGAAATGGTATCTAGAAAATGGTTTCAAGTTCTCCAGACCAAGACCAATTGTATACACGTTTGCAGAAAGTATTTCCTGCACAAAGACCCAGTACTTACATTATATGAAACTGAGATCAATGTAGTAAAAGAAGTGATTGCCAGTCAAAAGTGGGGAGGAGATCAACAAACGCTTCTCCATTTATATCGATCATTTGTTCGTTCTAAACTTGATTATGGCTCTGTTGTTTACAACGGTGCAAGCGAGCCAAACTTGGCAAAGATAGATCCTATTCTCCATCAAGGAATAAGACTTTGTCTCGGAGAGTTCAGAACATCCCATAAAGAAAGCTTATGTGTCGAAGCAGATAAATTTCCTTTAGAACTTCGCAGAATTAAACTATCAGTGCAATATATCACAAAAATGCGATCAAATCAGTCAAATCCTGAGTGATAGATTTCTATTCCACCATGACAGTTAGCCAAACCAGTAGTAGATATTACACTGACGAAATATAAAAAGGCAGACACGAGCCAGCTCGTGTATGCAAGAATTTTGGATCCAGAACCGGATTGAAGGAAACTGCAGATAGCCCTACAGGCACATCATATTTAGATCAAAATCTCTATAAAAGTGAAGCGGGCCCTCTCTCTCGTCGACTTTATGACAAAAGAGATGATTACAATTTCGATATCGTTAACTATCCCTTTCTGGACAGTAATATTTCAGTGGAACCTGCATATGGCGTATACATATCTCAGCTAGTAGCATTTGCTAGTTCCTGTGTTATATGTGACGATTTAATCAACGTCACAAAACATTGTTGCAGAAACTTATAAAACCGGGCTATACCACCAAGCGCCTCCACTCGAAGTTTCTCAAATTTGGCGATACATATCGCATGCTGATAGCAAAATACGAGCGTAGCGTGCAAGATCTATGGCGTTACGTTTCGGAACTTGTGTCTAATTCCGCTTAACCCGGGGCTAGGGGCCGTAGGAACCATGTACTTCAAAATACTCAGGGTGCTCATATGAACAGTCACAATCAAAGCGTGACTGAGATACATCATTCTCTAGATGACGACTTTACAACGAATATTATGGATTAAGAATACTGATCAACGATGCGGATTTGATATTTTTGGAACATCATGATGTCTTGCCGGCATCATTGAAAACTGTTGGCCGCTTCTCTCTTGCAGGAAACTAGCCTATGTTTATGTATACTATGATTGTCTTTTTAAATTTGGTGCTAATACTGTTATATGGAATATGGAATACGTCTTGGGATTATGGACGCGGATATTCTTTAATGGACGGCGGCTGAATTATGAATGACGGACCAGACGCTTGTAATTTGGTCTACTGAGAGAAAAATACAGATCACATCAGGCTATCTATACAGGTGGTTCTAAAGATGGTGAGAGAGTAGCGTGTGTTACTATCTTTAGTTCCAAAACTGAATCCAGGTTAAAGTTTGATATTCATTGAAGGAGCAAAAGCCCTATTGTCAAAAGGTATTGGGGCCACTAAAAGAGAAAATTATGTCATATTCCCAGATTCACTGTCTAGCCTTCAAGTGATTAAAAGTGGAACTTCAACTCATCCCACCGTTATGAATATGACTGTAGATTTGATCAACCCATTGATATTGTATTTTGTTGGTTGCCTAGTCACGTCATCATACTAAGTCTGATAAAATGGTTACGGCAGCTCAAGATAATAAGGTTGATCATGTTGTAATCCCATATAGCGATTTCAGACACTCTATGCTTATGTGAGAAAGCTGTTTCATTCTTCATGGGATGCTGTGGATAAAAACAAACTTCATGACAAACAAACTCTCATCTGACCAGCCGGAAACGTTTCGATCAAGCCATGACCAGGCGATATAGAATCGGCCATACACGATTAACTCACGAACATTTACTATAAAGGAACTAGTCCCAAGTTCGACTTAGTTCTATGTCGCGAAGATCTCACAGTGAAACATATTCTTATCGACTTAGTCGTGTAAAAGAACATTGTAGTTTAAAAATCAGCGATACGGATTTGATATTTTTGGAACATCATGATGTCTTGCCGGCATCATTGAAAACTGTTGACCGCTTCTCTCTTGCAGGAAACAAGCCTATGTTTATGTATACTATGATTGTCTTTAATACTAAGATTGTCGCTAATAATGTTATATGGAATATGGAATAGGTCTTTGGATTATGGACGCGGATATTCTCTGATGGACGACGGCTGAATTATGAATGACGGACCAGACGCTTGTAATTTAGGTTATTTGAGAGAAATCGGTCTGCTGTATAAATTTTAATGTATGTACATGTTCTTAATGTGTGGAGTGATGTACTTCTAGATTACCAAGTTATTAACGTGCTTTTGTTGGAATACTTAGAATTTTGTTTGATCGTCGCTATATATCTGAAATATTGGTGAACGCGACGTTAAACATTAATTCTCTCTCTCACCATTCATGTGTAAGGCCATTCAGCTTCATTTGTACCAGCATTTCCCGCCTCAGTGGATTGGCGTCTGTCATCAATATTACAATCAACATAGAGCATTCGTCCAGAATCTAGCCGAAAATAAAATATTCATGAACATTTACAGGCATCAGTTGAGAATTCTTTCCATTATATTATCAGTTATATCACTCCTTGTTATTTCTTTGTGATATATCGCAATTAGCTGCATTATAGATGTAGGTGATGCGCGAGTACAATGATGTGTAAAAGCACATAGAAAAATTTGGGATGTATTTCTGTTGTTCTAATGTATCAGATAACAAGAATAATATTAGAGTTATTTCGATCGATGAATACATAGCTTCTTTCTGTGATCTAACCATTGCATTCTTCTAAATTCCGTCGTTTGTTCACATAGTGCTGTAAAAATACACCAATATACTGTACAGCTGCTCGAAATGGTGAAACATCTATCATGTCTATCGGTAGAGCTTTCTGTAGGAGACTTATCCAGCGATGTGACAAACTGATCGTCATTTAGGTCGAACATCAAACGAATTGAACAACCCGTGTGTGAATATCACCTTGTCAGAATAGTCGAATTTTGAAATTTCTTAAATAAACCTAACATAATAAGTATAATAGGCAGTATCGGAAAGTTTGAAATTACAACACATATAAAGGAAGTGAGAAGAGGTGCCGACATACTGACGGTCACATGACTTCACAGTATAGTCTTCCTGTTAACCTATTCTAAAGCACATACCAATAATCTATCGATTCGTGATATGTGTTGTATCTCAGGTACGCTTTTATTGTACCTGTTCATATGGTAACTTGGATGATATGATCACACGGCCCCTAGCACCGGCATAATGGCGGTGTGTGAGTAACTGATCAGTGCGCCTGACGCTTAATGGATTACCGTAACGCACCGTTTTGCATTTTCACTGTTGTATGCATACACGTAGGATAGGTATCCACGGAGTGTCATACGTCTATCATAAGCTGCCGACACCCAAGTCCATTACGTCTATGAATGTAAATGTGTAGGTTAACTAAGGGATAGAGTATGGGGGGATTAGTTGCTCTCTTGTGCTCAGCTGGCAGTCCATTACGTCTATGAATGTAAATGTGTAGGTTAACTAAGGGATAGAGTATGGGGGGATTAGTTTGCTCTCTTGTGCTCAGCTGGCGGACCCGCCAAATGTTTACTCCCCATTGTTTCGAGTTCACACCTTCGCTCGCCAGACTCGATTAGTTCCGTGGGCTGCCGAACGCTACACAGGCAAACTTTTACTGTTCAGTACTGTCAGTTCTGTACCAACTGGTACCGTTCAGCTTCCTGTTGGTAACCTCAGGTAACTTGTTGGTACTGCACGGAAAGTTCAGGATTGGTACCTTGAAGTCCTGACTGAACAGTACCGTGCAGTTACCAATCAGCCACCACTTGGTAGTATACGCAGGTTCGTTCCATTTGCCTATCAGTAACTGATTGGTAACCAACTGGTAGCCACAACGATCCCAACTTTGCAGTACCATGCAGTTCTGACTTCAGTTCAGTTCAGGCTACTGGTCAGTTACTGGTTGGTAACCAATAGATTATACCATAAATGAAATGTGTGGTAACTGATTGGTGACCGGCTGATACTGTTTAGTTATTCATTGGTGACAAACTTGACAACTGAACAGTACCACAAGGGGACCTTTCCTACCAGTACCTACCAGTACCAAGAGGTACTGGCAGGTAAGCAGAAATTGGTTGGTAGCCGTTCAGTAACTGAGATGTAACCAATCAAGGTACTGAAGTGTTACTGCATTGTTACCGACAGGTACCAAGTGTGGAAAATTGAGATGGTAACATAGCGGTAACTCATTGGTAACTGATTGATAACTGCATGGTAGCAAATCAGTAAAAAAAATCATAAGATCCAATGGGTGATCAATCAGTACCCGGTTGGTTACCGGTTGGCACTGATCAGTTGAAAACTGAACGGTACCGCAAGGGGACCTTTCCTACCAGTACCAATCAGTTCTCCACTAACCAGTAGCCAACTAGTTACTGAGTGGTACTGATTGGTGACGAGTGATACTGATTGGTGACGGCTTGCCTGTGTAACGAGAACGTTGTAACCCATCTTCATTTTATCAAGCGAATTTCTACGTTCCCACTTGGGAACGTAGAAATTGGCTGGATAATATGAAGATGGATGTAACTGCAATATAGCGAATTTTTGTGGAGAGTACAAATTATGTAAGTGCATCCACATCTTAAATCACCGAAAACATTGAATTTCTAAATTGTGAATACACTATGCTATGTAGCCTAAGGGATGTTTTACTTTCACCGTGCTCTATCAATTATCGGCGTGAAAACTGAATAAAATTGCGGCACAACTCTGGTAGAAATTTTGGCGAAAGTTTTTTTTGGACATATAAGATATTTATATTTTTCACGTATCTTCTACGCCGATCTTCATCAACGAAACGAAACAGAAACTACTGACAGCTTTGCACAAAATTCTTATAACATGGTTGCAAACAATCAAAAGCGGGTGTATTTTTCTATTGTTATATGTTATGGTGTTAAAACTTTTTTGACTCTGTAAAAGTAGCATATATCCATAGGGATAGTCAACTCTTGTCGACCAGGAATAAGACTTGAGTTATTTAGGAGGCCATTCTTCCCAGTAATTACTCTTATCTTCGGGATTATCACTTGTCTGCTAAGGGACAACTTAACAGAAGCGTCGATTGCGTTCTGATATGGGCTTTCCTAGCAACCGATATGCCATTGATCTTGGCGCCATGCTGTCTAGACAAACTGGATTGATGGAGTCGTCTCGTGTGCGCGCGCACCTAATTGGATTAGCTACATATATCCATAGGGATAGTCAACTCTTGTCGACCAGAAATAAGACTAGAGTTATTTAGGCCGCGATTCTTCGCAGTAATTCTCTTATCTTCGGGATTATCGCCTCCCTCCCGAAAGCATAGATCCTGATTTAGCCTATTTTTATATCGTGAAGCTTCCACAAGATATGGACGGAATTTTCGGCGCTTGATTGAAAGAAGAAATATCTTCGAAATGGGCAGTGTGTAAAATCCTTATTCTGCATAAGTATACTTTGAACTTGCGCATGAATACTTGTCAGACAAGAATAATATAGTCCGTGACATGGCGAGAAGTGAACCAGCTTTTCGTCTGGAACGATATCCAGACTGAGTACGGTAAGAATACATTGATACCATACCACCGGAACCATTATTTTATCATTTTACCATTTATCTCATGAGAGCTTGGGAAACAACTTGTAAAATATAGCGTACATGTACAACTACATGTACTAAGAGAAACAATGTGTGTCAACTATAATTTTATTTATTCACCCCCATAAACAAAAAAGCGTTCGTCATATATTGTGTTTTCTTGATATAAACGTTGACACTCAATGATAACATGATTTATTATTATGTGCATGAGTATGGAGTACATATTCTGCTCCGCCTGAAACGAATGTGATAACTAGCTATGATGGGGTTCCGATATTGATAGATCTAGCCAGAAATAGGTAGAAAACAATTTAAATGCACTGCAGTGGGGAATGCACTGCACGTTCATAAAAGTGTGCGACTATTTGTACTTCCGTCAACGAAAAATAGGACAAGCTTTCAGATACTTTTGACATAAAAAGACGATCAATGTAGGAGGTAGCATGTCATTGTGGTGGGTAAAATTCCGGCGTACTGACAAACAATCAAGCTGCCTTCCAGAGGGTATAACAGTCTGCTATAGGACAATTTAACAGACGCGAATATTGCGTTTTGATATGGGTTTTCCTAGCAACCGATGTGCCATTGATCTTGACGCTATGCTGTCTAGACAAAACGGGTTGATGGAGTCGTCTCGTGTGCGCGCGCCCCTAATTAGATTGGCCACATAGCTCTTTGAAAACCTTAGTACACAGGCCAAACATGGCCCGGAACAAGATGCTATCTGTTCATGTGGTACACCTTGACCAGAATGACCACAGGGTCCATAGCACCAGCTTAAGGTAACTATCGAAACATTTATAATTTTATCCACACATCTGAAACAAATCGATGAGTTGTGTGACAGTAATATGTCAGAAACGGCTCCTAGTAGAATGAAGTAGATATGCAGATGTCAGATTGTATTTAGAACATCAGCCTGTAATAGTGAGGTAGCTTAGGGCCATATTTTGGAAAGATCGTGACACGCTGGACCAAAGCACCAAACTTGGCACACCCATCACTTGAGACATATAGAACAATATCAGAAGGGGTGCCCGTTGCTCTGGGTTCTGTGATGCCCTCTGGTCCCCAAAAGGGCATCTGAGGGGCAATATTGTTATTCAAAGAATAGTTAGCCTCCCAACAGCCTCGTTATTTTTATTATCCTTCAGGCTGGGAAGCTGAAACTTGCCACACTGTATCACTGGTTCAAGCCCTACCAGAAAATGTCACAAAATCCAGGATGGCCGCCATGATGACAACATTTTCCAAAAATAAGCCATTTTCCTGACGATTTTTCGGTCATATTTTTCGATTTTTTTTATTTATGCAATTTCTCCGTAAAAACTGCGTGATAAATTAGTAAATATTATTGTGATGTGAAATAAAATAGTTTTTGTCCACTTTTCATCGCGAAAAAGCAGAAATTTTGAAGAAATATGACAAAAAAATAAATTTTCTGGTACCCCACGTGGCCGCCATCTTGAATTTACCCATGATACTCTGCTCGGGGTGATCATGTATATAGGCTCAAAATGACCCCTGGAGTTTCAGTTCTCCATTTTTTGTCGTTCCGGAGATAGCGCAGAATATTTGGTGGGGGGCCCAGGCCAGGTAGGGTTAATTTTGAAGGAATACGAGGAAAACAGAACTTTCCAGTTACACCCTAATATCATCCATTTTCAATTTACTCATGATGCTCTGCTCCGAGTATTATGCTGCAGGCTTAAAATAACTTCAATATCATAAGCTATAACTGCGCTAAGTTACAGCTCTCAACGTTTATTCATTTTGGATCACCAGGGAAAAATTCTCTTAGAAGGAAGTGGGGTGGCTGAAACCACCTAAACCAATTAAGTTTACATAATCGCCTGTGTAAAAGGAAACAATCGCCCCTATTTTCATGTAAAACTTGAACTGTGATTCAGCTTTCCGTCTCGTAAAATGGTGGGGAAAGCTGGACATACTCAAGGCTGGCCAGGTTAGTTTTTCTGGGTTATTCTTGCATTTACCAGGTTTACCCCATGTTGAAGCGTTTACTCCATCAGACGTCCTCAACGCTCACCCATTAACATTCGATGCGTTATTTGTTTGATCTGATCTGTCATCACAGCACCCGAGCTAGCGTATCTAATTCCGCTTAAGCCGGTGCTAGGAGCCGTGTGGATATTTCATAATCTCCACATGAAACGCTACAATAAATGCGCGGCTGAGATACTAAGGCTACATCCGAGAATCCACCGTATTCTCGGGACTGCATGTTTGGTGCTGAGGGAAGCTTTCCTGTTGATAGGAGTCATATGGTTGCTTTTTAGTCGCCAGACGTCGTCAATTTCTCCCACCGCTTGCTTATCGCTCCAATTTCAACCTTTCTACTTTCAAGTTTGAGAGATGAATAGCTGATTCTAAAACTGCATCTAATATATTCCACTGGGTGCCAAGACCATTACATATATATGTGCATGGTTCAGCATCCGTGCATTACTCTAATTATATGCCGGTTGTGCATGTACACTGTAAGAAAAATGATACTGAAAGGGGAGGATCAATTGTGTTTAGTGGATTCAGATCCAGTCCCCCCCCCTTTTCCCAATGAACTTTTCTCTGGGTCTCGCAACTGTTTAAAGCTAGCACTTTGTGTCTTTATAACAAATCAAATTAGGGGCATTTTATTCTCGGAAAAGAGCATCATGGGTAAATTCAGATTTGACGAAACGGTGGTGTACCTCGAAAATTTTGTTTTTGGAGTATTTTCCTCAAAATTGGTGTATTATTCTACGTAAAACTACCCAATAATATCTTAAATCACATCAGACGATTAATTACTAATTCGCAAGGTAATTTAGGCAAAGAAAATTGCACAAGTAAAAAGTTTGAAAAATGGATTCGAAAAATCAGAAAAATGGCTTATTTTTATAAAATGACGTCACCGTGACATCATCATAGAGACCATCTTGAATTTTGTTACATTTTCTGGTAGCACTGGAACCCTAGATATAGTGTGGCAAGTTTTAGCTTCCTAGCCTCAAGGATAATAAAAATAATGAAGATATTGGTAAGCTATCTATTTTTTAATTGGTAATATTTCCCCTTAACCCTACCTGGCCTGGAGGGGGGACATTATGCCCCTCCCCATCAAACTTTCTGCGCTATCTCCGGAACGACAAAAAACAGAGAGCTGAAACCCCGTGACTTTATAGTTTATCATATTGTGGTCATTTTGAGCCCATTTGCATAACCCCCCGAGCAGGGAATCATGGGTAAATTCAAGATGGCGGCCACGTGGGGTACCAGAAAATTGATGTTTTGTCATATTCCTTCAAAATTTCTGCTTTTCCGCGATGAAAAATGGGCGAATTTATTTATTTATTTCACATCACATTAATATTTACTAATTTATCATGCAGTTTTTGCGGAGAAATTGCATAAATAAAAAATTCGGAAAATCTGACCGGAAAATCAACCAAAAAATGCGGTTTTTGAAAAATGACATCATCAGAGCGGCCATCTTGGATTTTTTTTTTTACATTTTCTGTTAGAGCTTGACCCAGGGGTATATTGTGGTAAGTTTCAGCCTCCTACATGTAACTCAAGGAGTAATAGAATGGCCTCCAGGCCACGACAGGTCCCAAAAAGCCCAGGCCAGATGGGGTTAAATGCCCTTTTGGGGGCCAGAGGGCGTCACATGATCCAAAGTGATGGGCACCCCTTCTGATATTGTTTTGTATGCCTCAGGTGATGGATGTGCCAAGTTTGGTGCTTTGGTCCAGCGTGTCACGATCTTTTTGCTAAGCCACCTCACTATAAGACCCGACGTCGAACAAATGTTTATTCTCCTCCTTGTTAAGATATACCTCAATCTATGTACAGAGAGTGAACCTTGGGACTAAGGGCCAATAGTAGGATTTCACCATATTCAGATGACAGAGGAAAGAGAGAACATGCCGTGGTGGTGTGCGAAATGCCGGCCTGAATATGACCAATGTTGTTGAATCACATGATTTGGAAACGTAATCTATACGATGTCGTGTACCTTTAACCTGTTTTGCTGCGTAAATGCTTCTTGATCTTATAATTGTGGTGAAATAGTTTAATCTGCTTAGAAGGTAGAGGACGAAAATCTTCACAATACAAGCGTCTAGTTCGTCATTCATAATTCAGCCGTCGTCCATTAAAGAATATCCGCGTCCATAATCCAAAGACCTATTCCATATCCATATAACAGTATTAGCACCAAATTCAAAAAAGACAATCATAGTATACATAAACATAGGCTAGTTTCCCGCAAGAGAGAAGCGGTCAACAGTTTTCAATGATGCCGACAAGACATCATGATGTTCCAAAATATAAAATCCGTATCGCTGATCAGTATTCTTAATCCATAATAATCGTTGTAAAGTCGTTATCTAGAGAATGATGTATCTCAGTCACGCTTTGATTGTGACTGTTCATATGAGCACAATGATGATCTTGAAGTACATGGGTTCATACGGCCCCTAGCCCCGGATTAAGCGGAATTAAACACAAGTTACGAAACGTAACGCCATAGATCTTGCACGCTCAAATCCCAATGAAAACTACCGCTACGTGACCAAGGGTGAAAGTCATACTTTGAAATTGCTGTCCGTGTTGTTGTAGGTTCGTGAGCAGAGACATCATTTTGTACAGTCACATGATATGACGAAAGTGGGAGAAAGACATCATCCTCTTAATGGTTCTTAAAGCCTGTGAACAGACACCCACCCTATATCCAAAATATGTGAAAGTTTGAGTGTGTGGCAATTACCTGCCTCACAAACAATAGATTGATAATATGTGCGAAATATGTGTAACTGAACAACATTAGATTCTTGGGCGCTGTATTCGCCTTGTCACAAATATCTCTACTCGATACATTGTTATATTCAAATGTCATTGTTGGTCTTAAGAATCTGCTGACCCACATTAGGCAAACGTTCAGAATGGCTTTGAAACACTTTGCCTTCATTGATTATGGTATGCAAGGTAAGATATAATGTCACATCCTGTGGTCGTTTGGAAGCTAGCAACGTTTCAACTTGACCTGTGGACAAACGTCCATGGGCCTGAATATACTTCATAGGGTTTTTGGTGTACCAAATCTCACCAACAGCATGGTTGCGTGCATTTTGTCGAAGGGAGCTACGATTTAATCAAGCATATCCGTGACTCGACTACAGATCCAGTGAATATGTGAAAAGTGGGAGAACCAAACGGCCTTCGGTGATATGACACCATGCTGAACAGTCTGTGTGTGTGTAAATTAATTATGTGGTGCTCATATTGCACTACATATCATGTTCGAATGGTTAAGCGATTATTTATTGTTCTCGATTGAAACACTGTTGGATAGCGATACCATGTCCCAATCGTGAAAATTGACACAATCGAAAAAACGACTTCATCGATTCGGTAGCTTTCGGTCCGATGGTTCTGTCCGAAATATAGTGCCCTTGGTGTAATGGCTTCCAATCCTGACGCAGTGATCGAAATCGAGTTACGCAAGGACCTGATACATTCAAACATTCTCGCCCCTATGTCGTTCTGCAATTCAACACCACTGATAAGCTCTTCTCATTTCCCCAGAGAACCTGATAAAACAGACTCATATATGGTATTCAAAACCTGAGACATTTCGTGGCCTTTATTAGTATGAGGAAGACATGTTGGATACTGAACAAAATCTTTCGATTATTGATTACATTTATATCGACCATACTATACTATAGAGAGATGATATGAGCTTAGATATCAAATTAGCTTCAATTACCCAATTCTCATGTTAGAGTAATGATATGGTATGTATTACTCTTTAGTAAAAATAGCTAATGGTATCACTCTTATCACTCTGGAGTTTTTATAAGCAAACAAATAATATACACTCGAGTTGCATGGTTCAAATGGAGGGCTTAGTATTGCAGCGATTGATTTAGATATTTGACTACAGTAACATAGTTGTGGTCTAACGAGAATCAATTCAAGCTACTGGTGTTTTCTCAGATCCACCGAACCATGTAGACATAGTTTCTCTGCAACAAGCGAACTAGCTATCATTTGACATAGAAAATCGCTTGTTTATGAAAAGATGACATTTTCATTCGATGTATACCAGTCTTTATCTCATGGTGATTTATTATCATTTACCGTGTTCACATGTATGTTGTACCAATCACTTTCTTCGCAGTGTAGATAGGGTATGCAAGACAGCAAAGCACACAATATGTACCAGTCCCTTTCAGTGTCTTGCTCAAACGGTATGGTTCTGTGACAGACAACCTCCACAAAATACCATATAACACTATATAACCACACTTTCTCACCGGCACAGACATCTCACATACGGTTGCGGTCATAGACGGTTCTGCAGACAATACAGTATCAACTTGTCTTGATCACACGGGCGTCATTTGGTAGTTTTTGCGTATATTAATTCAGACAAACAGCGTGAGCATCCTGCCTTAGATTCCATATCCAGGACAGATATTTCAATCGAATGGACTATTTCCAGAAAAAAACATCGTAATTTGACATTATGTGGAGCATAAAAACTCACAGTTAGACGCTTGTAAAATGCTAATCCCCAATCCTTTTGTTTGTTGCCCAGAGACGTCGCTGCCCACACGTTAGAGGACAACGACCATGATCATCCACACTTCTTTTTATCGTGACACACTGGGACTCTGAGACGTGTTTAAAATATGATACGTGGCGTATTTATGGCTGATAAAGGCCCATCGCCTTATGGTGAGGAAACAGACTATCTATAGAACGTCCCTGGATAACTTTCGTATCTATAGTCGGGAGTCCTAATTCAACAGTACCAAAACTCCAAGAAGGCCATGTAATGTCTTTTTGCGGAACGAATTTCCTACTCATTTTATGAAGTATTGTATCTCAGTGATGCTTTGCTTTTGACTGATCACGTATTACACGATATTCACACCGCCCCCGGGATTAAACGGGATTAGACGTATTTGATGAAATTTAGTGCCAAAGATCTTGCATACAAGCGTCTAATCCGTCATTCAGTATTCAATATATTCAGCCGTCTCGAATTAAAGAATTCCCGCGTCCATAATCCAAATACCTAATTTATATCACTCCTGATTAATATTCTTAATTCATATTTAAAATTCATAAAGTTGTTATCCAGGGAATGATGTATCAAATCCACGCTTTGATCATCGGGACCTCGACGTACGTGGGTTTTACGGTCACTAGCCCCGGTTCAAGCGGCATTAGACACAAGCATACGCAATAAAACTTGTAATTTATCTACCAGCATGCTATATTTATCGCAACTTTGAGAAATTTTGAATGGAGGCGCTTGATGGTATAGTCCTGTTCTGTGAGTTTTTCCACCAAATGCTACTAGGCGAGATGCTACTAGCAGAGACGTCATATGCAGGTCTCACTGGATTATTGATGTCCAGAAATGGATAGTTTGTGATGTCGAAAAGTCGATAAGAGAGAAGACCCGCTCCATTTTTATAGAGATATATGTCTAAATATGATGTGCCTCTTAGACCTTTTTCTAGTTTCCTTCAAATCCAGTGAAGGTGGATATATGTATCTTTCACTGTCTCATTTATACAGCGATTATCCGCAGCGAGGTGACTGTATATAGAGCGTTCGGTGAATGACAAGGAACGGGCTTTCAGATGAGCGGTTTTGAAAGCGTCTTCATATATAATCGTATTCACAATAAAACAAATTCATGCCAGCTAAAACGGGTGCAGACGGCAATCGTACTTCACTATGAGTGGGTGATATTGATTACAATATTTGAGAAACTTGCAGAGAAGTTTTGGTAGTACAGTCTAGCGCATTAGTTTCCGCAAACCTGTTCTGTGACGTTGATCGAAATGGTCACATTTTCAGGATCTAGCAAATACTACTTGACGACATATGTATACACCCTATCCAGAAACTCACGGGATGTTACTCTCTTCGAATACACCATCGAAACTGTGTGCAACACTCTCGTCGTAGAGTCCATATCAGAGAAATCCGCTTCCGTCTCTATAGACATACAGGTATAAATATCGTATAATACTTCTTGGAATATCGGCAGTTTCCTATGAGGCGCCGTTTGTCACCTTCTGATTTAATTTATAAATATCTGGTGTTTATCAGCCAGATATATAAATCTACTAAACATGGGGGCGAAATAAACACTGGTTTTAGTAAAATTTAATCCTATGTCAGCGAAAATAACGCGGGAAAGATTTATAAATACTTATTTTAGATTGCTGGATATATATATATATATCTAGTTATTTTTTGGATATAAATTTCTTCAATATATATATATATATATATCCTCGATCAACGATCTCGTATGTATATATCCGACGTAACGTATCTTGCTGATATATAAATATTTCAAACTGTGTTGTTGGAGAAACATATATCATGTCATAGACAAAGTTCTGATATATAGATCCTGAACTGAGAAAGCATTGGATATATATATCCTACTTAAACATGCTAATGAGCTGCGATACGTTTCACTCCAAAACCACTGATGTCACCCAAGCCCTTCCGTTATCTTTAGTCTTATCTTTACTGCACTGGCACGTGTGGTAGGTGGGCGAACACTGCACAGTCATTCCTCAGTCCCGCATTGTTGTAAACACCCACTAATTTGTGAACCATCTATCAATGTTTAGGGCAAATTTCTGTAGGCAGTTCTTATACTCCCATCGTGGAGTTTATGCAGTCAACAAGTTTAATCCAATGATATCTTACTATAAGCGGGCGAAGCCAGAACGATTCGACGTAAGGCATGTAATCATACTGTCTAATTTTTTAAGAAATAAAAAGTTCTTGCTTTTCGTTTACATTTTCGGTAAATTCGGACGTTTTGGGCTAACAACAAAAGGAGTTTTCCTAGGGTAGGTAAAATCCTGCAATAATCACCGAATACAATAATTCTCAATTTCATGAACAAAATTCAAATCTCTAATAAATTTGACCATCCTTTAGAATCATTGAAATAACCAAGAAATAATTGTTCATTTGAATGATTTTGTCAACTTGCTGTTCTAATAAATGTTATCACCCCCTGATTTATATTGAGACATTTTACTTCTTGTGATTGAATTATTTGAGGATTTACTGCAAATGCCACTCCGCCTTTGATGGTAAAAACCAGTACTACAGAATGTAATTCAATACAGAAATAAACCAAATCACGCATTTAGACTTACAAAGACAACATAATATGAACAAAATTTGAATCAATCAAATAATGATATCAGAAGTAGCTGGAAAATGAACAAAAAAACTGATGGCCAAAACCCACATATTTTTAGTGCAAATTGTAGCGATATAACTGACCCCATAGAAATTGCCAATAACTTCAATAACTGCTTTTGTTCAGTCAAAAGTTGATGCCAGTTGAACTGGCATCATGTTGTGATGCCTAACCAAAGTAAATTTGATGGTTATCTCGATCGCGACTACCAACATTAATTTCATTTTAAACCAACCACACCATAATCACTGAAATATGAATCTCCTTGAGTGGACGGTATATACGAATGTATATAATGAAACCGAAACTGAACTTGATTTAAAGGTTTACAACCGACAAAGGGGTATTTGTTGTGTACTAATTTACCGCTGGGACGTCTTACATCATTCTTTAGATGACGACTTTACAACGAATATTATGGATTAAGAATACTGATCAGCGATACGGATTTGATATTTTTGGAACATCATGATGTCTTGCCGGCATCATTGAAAACTGTTGACCGCTTCTCTCTTGCAGGAAACAAGCCTATGTTTATGTATACTATGATTGTCTTTTTGAATTTGGTGCTAATACTGTTACCTATGGAATAGGTCTTTGGATTATGGACGCGGATATTCTCTAATGGACGACGACTGAATTATGAATGACGGACCAGACGCTTGTAATTACCAAATAGGCTACCACATATCGATAGATAAAACGTCTCTCTCATCTCTTTCCACAGGGCCCATGGCCAATATAACACAAGTGCAGGGGGAACATATCATTTTCGCACACGATCGTTGGGAAAGGTACTGTAAATTTTGTGATTCTGCTGGGGAAAACCGCCTGAAAAACCAACAGTGTGGAAAGGTGTTGCCCAGCCTGTATCCCAGTATTGCAATAGTGTCCCGGCGCGTGGATGGAAAGAAACTAGGAGCTTACGCCGGTATTATCCAGAGAGAGAGAGAAAACGAAAATGGCATAGCTCCCAGCGCAGGTACTGAGTGGATTTTGAATTCTATTCCGGATGATTTTTTCCTTATCAGCAAGAATGAATCTTGCCTGACACTTGGTGTTGATACTGCATGCAAGTTGAATGGCACGCCCATACTAAAAATACTCACCATTCGAAGCACCAGGGATTGGGCCTTCACTTTATTTGGAAAACCTATCTCACCAGAGCAGTTGGGTTTGGAAGCAATGAAAGTGCAAAACGTCGCATCTCTTGCAATGGTTTCAAATGCAGTGTCGAGAACCAGAATATGTAAAGGCTTCCCATATTCCCCAGTCGAGAGGAACTGCTTTGAAACCCACATGTTTCCTGGTGGAACAATGGAAAATCGGCGAAACAGAAATGGAACACAGATGCCGATCCCGTGGTTGTACTGGGATTCTGACTATGTGCTCGAGGGTTGACCATTGTCCTAACTGTCGCTTGAGTACATACAATCATCTTATAAGAAAAGCTCCTGAAGTTAGCAAGAAACAGGAGGACCCTGTTGCCACGGACAAGACCATTACTGACGATATTCCAGAAACCATTGACAACCTTTCCTTGGGTGCATCCCAAAATATGAAGTTGCTCTTATATTCACAGCGCCAATGTCTTCTGAAAGAAAGCAAAGATCCTAGGAGTAGGCGTTGGGAAAAGGAAATCATATTGCTGTGTTTATCTGTTTGAAATCAAAGTCCGAACAGCTACACATTCTTACGAAATAGCGGGTTCCTCATATCACCATCACCTAGTTTGCTGCAACGTTATAAAAATGTGCTACAGCAAGGCCCTGGGTTGAGAGACGACCTTCTCAAGTGGATGCAATTGAACGCCCGAGCGAGAGATGTGCAATGGACGGCGGAATCATCTTCGATGAAATGGCCATCCAGGAAGATTTGCACATGGTTGTGCGTGGGAATACAGCCGAATACACCGGCTTTGTAAATTTAGGGAAGGCCTCAAAGAACATGCGAATACTGTCGCAACAGAAAACCGAACTACTGGCAACCCATATCTTGCAGTTTGTCTGTTTGTCCTATGGTGGTTTCCGGTGGCCATTCGCATACTTCCCGAGCGACGGTGTTAAAGCTGCTCATCTCTTCCTGCTGTTCTGGAAAAGAGTAAGTAAATTGTTGTCCCTGGGTTTCAAATTGGATTATGTGTGCACGGATGGGGCGAGTAGTAATCGCGCTTTCTGGAAAATCCATACAATGACAGGTTTCGACTGTGTCAGTGTTTTCGACATTCAGCATATTGTCACCTTCTTGATGGATTACTCGCATGCTATCAAAAGAGTAAGGAACAATATAGCTTCCAGTGGAGATGGGACCAAACACACAAGAGAATTAAGTCTCGCCGGTGCCTACATAGCCTGGGATCACTGGATTATGGCCTACAAATGGGATAGGGCTACAAACCCCGTTCGTGCACACCCTCGTCTAACAGATGAACATATGTTTTTGACCAAGACGTCCAAAATGCGAAATCAATTAGCTGAAGAGATTCTGAACACTGACATGCTCAATTTAATGCAACACTAAGAGAAGATTTTGGGTGAAGATGGTCACGAGGTGAAGCAAACGTTGGAATTACTCCGAAACACAAGTCAACTGATAAGTATCTTCCGGGATTGTCGACCAATCAGCTTCATTGATGATGACAGGTTTGAACAACTGGCTTCAGTTAATCGGTGGTTTAAGACCTGGGAAACGGAGGTGCTGTCGGAAGATCTACCATGCTCCGTTAAGAAGGAAAGACTAATGACACCAGAAACGAGCTCGAGGGAAGATTTAGAGTGCCTGATTGTCGGCATCCAAAGTTTATGTAAGCGCAAGCTGAAAGCAATCCCGTCTACTTCTGTCATACCGAGTATGATCAACAGTGACATTGTTGAGAACATGTTTTGTCAACAGCGTGCAACACACCACGGCGCCAACATAAATCCCAATGAATTCCACTATCAAAAAGGCATCACGTCTATCATTTTGGGCCAGAATCTTGTGTCCAAAAAATCTAACGCAGCGCCTACGATGTCATCTGGTGCGGCTGCAGTCCCGTATAGCATGATATGCCATGGACCTCTGTATACTGGGGTTAAGAGAAGGCCTGTGTCTGCAACTGTTTCTAAAGAGTCATCACCGAAGAAGACTAAGAATACGGTCACAGAATCGGACCATTTACCCAGTAACTGAACAGCTGTGTATGTCGCTTGGCAACTGCGCGAACTCAGATCAAATCCCGATAAAGATTATCCTGGGCAATGTTAGTCGCGTAATTATTTCAGTGAAGGTCAATGTGGGCGAATAGAACAATGGTTCTTCATCAAGTGTCCGGTGCAGCAGCTCCACCCTCTCCTTTGTTGACTGCAACCGCATTCGCGTACGACGTGTCATCAAGTATTGATCCCTTCAGCTCGACCCGCTCCTTTAATGTTACACTCAAAGCTCTGCTGTTATTACAGGATTTCCACAAAATGGCTACTCTTACGTCCCCATTTCAAACGTCGAAATGTACGGAATCTTCAGAGATGATTCACCCCAACTTGTATCATACTTCTAGGGCTTGTGAATTTGCTTCATTATATTTACTTGATTTTAATTAATTTACCCCAGGGCGAAAAGCCAAATACTCGCATGGTTACTGCTGAACTGTTGCAATTTCTTTTCTTTAAAGAGCGGAGTGTGGTTGGTGGGAGGGGTTCAGAACGAATGCGCATTCGACAATGTCTCCTCAGTGGTTACCACCCAGTCAAATCTGATGGTGATTACTTTCCTCCTCAGCGTCGTGCGTCCGTGGGACTGTCTGTTCTTTCATCATCAGCGGCATTGCGATGTACCTTGCAAGGGTATAGCAAAATAATACAAGACATGCAAGTGCCCATGGAGCCGAGGCAAGTCAAAATTGAAGGAAAACACGGAGACTGTATCAATAATGATATGATGACAATTTTGATATTTCCAACTCAACCATTCATGAATATATTTCTCATTGATTAATGTATATGCTATACAAAGATGAACCTGCGTTAAAGGTCCCAGCAATGGTATCAAAATTTGTTATTTTTTGTCGCGCGAAACTGTTGTACGAGTTGATATTTGAAATTGCATGGCGTTTTCGGGCATTTAAAAACGACACAAGCTAGAGAATAACAGCAGTGAAACACGACAATTTCTGAAACGACGAAGGCTGTGGTTGTTTTACCTGTGACGTCGCAACATAATCATACGATTTATCACAAGTACTGAATACAGCGCCTGATGTGACGTCGAAGAAACCCAGTGACGTCACGCTACAATTTCACACAGCTGGAAGACACCCGCATAAGAACGCCCGACGTCAGAGGCTGTGACGTCATGCACCAGGGCTCACAGCTACACATTGTTTATCACTACCTCAGCATTATTTGTGTCGTAACACTCATTTCAATGACATTATTGACAAAAAGACGATCTTATATTGTGGTCCTAACCACTACTCTGCGTCTCTTTATACCAAGTAGGTGTAGTGACATTTGGAGAACATTTAACAACGTGGACGCATAGCTCTTGCCAACAATGGATTTTTTGTGAAGTAACCTTGTTAATCAATGTTATACTGTCCTTGTAAGTCACATATAAGTTATCGCATGGGCGATGCATATCATGTGAACACCTACGTAATATGTGCTGTTCGTACCAGCAATGTGCGCGTGAGTTCCAAACCAAAAATTGGAAACTACTAAAGTCAGTCAGACACAGTTGCATTTCCCGTCACCATTTCCTTTCTGGCAACATCATGTCTCCTTGACCTTACTCGCGATTTCACACCAATCACGTTGAAATCTCATTGCCTGCAAACAGGGCACACATAGATAACTCCTTCTGCAGAGGCCTCTTCCCAATCCTCTTCTTCAACTAAACCGGCGCATTGCCTATCCAACCACTCATCACAGGAGTCGCATTGCACCCTGTCTTCAATTCTGTCCTCGTACAGCTTCTCTCAAACACAGCAATAGTACTTTTGCTCATCTGTCTTGTTCCTTTTGACCTTACCCTTACCCTTGCTCTTACCCTTGCCAACAACTGGTGGATCAGCCCCCAGCAATTTGTGAAAGCAGACTGGCACCAACTCCGGGGACTCAATACTATTGGCTCTCTTCATAGCTGCGACAAGAGTGACATTTAAAGCATCTTTAGTTGAACTACTTTTTACAGTCACACCGTACGCTTTGCACAAACCGGCCACGTCCTTGTTTAATATACCCTTCTGTTGGAAAAAGTTTGAGTTCTCTGCTGTCTTCCTCAGAAACATTTGATGCATTTCTGCAATATCAAATTTTCCGTCAGGGGTTACACACGTCTTACTGATACTGGGCTTACTTGAATCCTCACATAAGGCATTGATCCGTTTGCGATGTGCTGCTTTCTTCTTTAATTTCAACCTGTCCTTAGTGTCTTTTTTTAATTGTTTGCCGAAAACTTTTAGGAATGTGGAGGTGATGTCATTAAAGACTTCTTCGTTTCTCTCAACTGATTCTGGATGGATTGCTGTGGCCCAAAGATATTTCAGCTCCTCTGACTGACAGATGATTTCAGCTGTGTGGATTAGAATGTGGTCCTTGAGAGTATTCAGATTGGTTGGGGTCAACTCCTTTGTGATGGTGTGAGTCAGACAGTAGAGAAAATTATAGCAGTCGTCATTTACAGTTGTGAGATGCTTGTGGGACTGTTCCTTGTGGTCAGTCTCACATAGTGCTGACTGCTCTGCACAATCGGCTCTGTCCTCCAATTCCAAACTTTGAAAAAGTTGAATCCTCCTGCTTAATTCTTTGACTAGGATCAATGAGTTGTGGTCCTCCTTAAAATGTTACGTGAGACTATTCATGTACCTTTTGCGAGCGCGCGCCAGACACATTCCAGCTACGTGACGAACCTTTGCTCGACCCACAAATGAAATGGGCTCAGTAGCATTTGGGATCGCTGCAGTCGTTTGATTTGCTTTCACTCCATCATCGAGAATGCGTTCATATAATTGCAGTAGTAGGTCAACGCCAATTTGTTTTTGCATACTGGGGAGCACTAATACATGATCATTAAAGAGGGTCGACAAGGTGTTCTGAAACTCTTCACTGGTGACATACGAGTACAAAGAAGAGCTCATTGTGTTCCAAGATGCGCTCTGATCTACCCGAGGAAAATTAGGGTGTTTCTCCTGGACAATAGTGACTACCTTTCTCCTCTGTTGTCTATACCATATGCATGAATTGGCTGATGTCGATAAGGAGCAGAGTACACTGTTCCGCGCCTCCTGCGATTCTGTCGCAACAGCATCAGATGACGTCAACAGCAGTTGACAGATAGACGCCATTTCTGGTCCACAACTCACGAGAGGATCAGTGTCCACCGGAGGATCAGTGTCTACAGGAGGATCACCACCAGATATGTGTGCTTCCCATTCCGTATCAATGAACACACTATGTGATTCGTCCATCACACTGGGATCACGAGCAACCATTTCATTGACATCAGAATCACTGCTGTCACTTAAGGCAGAGAATGTGGAGTCTGAATGAAATTCAGGGATGTGGAACTGTGTACAACATGAAAAGTCTGCTTGCATTTCACACGTGTCTCTATTAGAAGCTTTGTACACGGCAGGATGGTGTTGCATGACCATTGATTTTCTGTAATTGAGGACTCGCAGTCCACTCAAAGATGTTACCCGACCAATTGCCACAGACAGTTGTCCGGGGACCTTATTCCTTGACATTGAACATCAACACGGGGGAGTGTCAAACCCTGTGCTTTGTGTATCGTTATACCAAAGGCCAGTTTCAGAGGGAATTGTTGTCGAGACGCTACATTTCTTCGTGACCTAGGGTCAAATTGCGTGAACAACACTTTCCCAATCGTATGCGTCTGCTGCATTTGTGGGAAGAATACGTCAATTTCAGTTTCACGCATCCCTACAACCTGCCCCCTGAGACCATTCACCAAACGACTGGACATATTCCTCAGCAACATAACGGGAACCCCAACCTTTACCACTAAGATTGCAGGTGCCAGTATACGTTTCAGCATTTTCTTGTTTCCATTGTCATGGCTTAGATAGCTTCTGGGAGCTCCAGGGTGGGCATGGACGCTGTGCGCATTATGAAGGTCGGCGTCAAAATTGATTGCGTACAGGGAAACCACCTCTTGCGTCGAGGACGACGGCTTCGATAATGACTGAAATAAAGCATGGGTAGTATCGGACATGATACCTGTGGCACATTCTTGGATCGCTGTTAACAGTTGAGCGTCGTTTTGGCGATTGGCTTCCGTTAAAATGATATGATGGGGAAACAATATATCCCAAATTGGACTTTCAAAACAGTGCCGGCCACTGTTCTAATACAGGTCATTCCTGACGGGTGGTAATTGCAAGAAATCGCCACAGACAACGACCTGTAATCCTCCAAATAATTTTTCGTTATCTTTGGACACTCGGCACACTAATTCCAGCTGTTGAAAGTCCTTAAGACTCAACATAGATACATGTATTTCATCAATGATGAGCACATTTGCCTGCTGAATATTTTGTCTGCTTTCATTAAACGCCTCGTCATACCGAATTAAGTGAGCCAATTCCGCATTTGGGTACCGACCATCCAACAGACCAGCCCATCTGTAGAGTAGAAATTGTAAAAGGCGCCAATAAAACAATAGCAAATACCCGTGGAAAAATTACGATCGAAGAAATAACGCACTTCATTAGTTTTTAATGACTTTACGTTGTCGGTCAGT